>JAVQJL010082238.1:0-35688 GCA_036024295.1 Nannoperca obscura | reverse complement strand
TATAGATACACTACTACATACTACATTACGCGGTGAGACGAGAGGTCGGCCTAGGATACTTTATTTTGTGACTGACTGCGGTTACAGGAACTGACCTGTAGATGTTTCCTCAGGTTTGACATCGAGCATTTTGATGTTGTCAGCATTTTCACTTGGTAAACAAACTTTACACTGTACAGTAATGTTAGAGCCTGTTTCTGTTTTCATGAGGAAAGTATTTTTGAAGCTCCAGCACTGAAAGGTGTTGCTGTTGGGACAAATTAATAGAATGAATAATCCTTTTACCGAAATAATATATTTGGATGTAACCCATTTGTAATCACCAACATTTTTATTTGTAACTGTAATTTAATTACATATTTTTTAATTAATTAATTACTTTTAATTTAATATAATTTAGTAATTTAATTACGTAACGCCGTTACATGTAACTAGTTACTCCCCAACACTGAGCAGGAGACATTGAAAATCTCCATCTGCTGGTCCACATATCTGCTGCTTTCTTTCCAATGGATAGAGCAGGTGGGCATGTACAGAAATAGACAGATCATTTAAAAACATCTCCCACTTGTGAAGAAGCTGCAACCCGTTTAAGTTCATGTGAATTAGTAAAAAAAAGTGTTACAGAGTTCATACTAAGTGTTGAAAGTTTGGAAAATGCTTATTTTTAATCATAATGTTTTCAAGGCTAGGGATATGCTTGAATTAAAATATACTCCTTTTAAAATAATAGAATAGATTTTTAACATAATGTGGTTAGACAATCCCATCATCATATTTAGATGTGATAATAAAGACACATATATTATATATATAATATTCGGTTTAGGTACATTGAAAGTGCTGACATTTTTCTCTTTAAAAGCTGTAAAAACTGTAGTTTTACATCTTAAGACATTTAAGAATAAAATGTAATTAAGGATTGTGATGAAGGCTAGGTCTAGGACATTTGACAGATTTGTGGCTCATGTCTAGCACTTTAGGATTTTTGCAATTTTTGATTTTGCAATATTTAGTTCACATAAACACCCTCTCATTGGGTTCATCAGATAAGAACATAAGGGTTCCAATATATTTCTCAAATATAAATTGAGATGGCTGACAGGTATGTGGAAGTCTTACAACCACTTTTTCACCATCTTTCCAATTGATATATGCATATGATTATGTGTCAGAACAATGAAACAGTGACAAGAAAGCAATCTTTTCACTTATGCATAATCCCCCCTTTGACCTCAAGAGTCCTCAAGAAACTGCCAAGATGTGTTCAGCTCAAGCTGCCAAATGCCTTGTAAGATGTCTGTGAGTATGTCATATTTAATGGCTTATCTACAGTGAACATTTGCTTTGCTAATGCCAGTAATATATATTAGATGTGTTCGACAGCTACATAGCTGCAGAACTTGTGCAAGAGTTTCTTTTTGTCTTTTTTTTCTTCCAGAAAGCAGACAAGTCTGTTGGATGGTCTGACAGAGATTGTAATTGATTATGTTATGTGTGGAATATGCTCATTAATACATGACAGAAGCTGTCAAATAAACATACCTTAGAAGGTGTTTTTATATTATTCTCTATCTAAATGCATTTATATAACCAATTACATACCCAGATCTGGGGAGTATCAGCTGAATAAGATATAGGACGGCTAAAACTGCTATTCATAAATAACAGTATTTAATGATCAGAAAATAATGCAGAAAAGGCGAAGAGAAGGCCCCCGAGCATTTTTAACGTTAATTATTTATTGAGTTTAGTTTTCTTCGCTGAGCTGACATTGAATGACAAGCCAAGTTTCTGTTTCTTTTCTAAAGTCCATTCTGCATTCCCTTTTTTTGGGATGTCCGTTTAACATAGATGTCAAAACTTTTTAAGAGTTGAGAAGCAATTTCTTTTTAAATTATTTACATTTTGACACAAATAGTTTCATGGGTCTGTACTCAATGCAGTGAGGGGTTGTCTAGATTCAAGTAGTTTCTTTTGTGTTGTGCTACATGTTGGTGGAGCTTTTACTATGGATGACACCATGACTTTTTCTTTATTTGGTTAGTTCTCAAACACTCTTTTACATTAACAATATTTCAACACAGTTGACAGTTTCCTTTACAAGGGATTGGTTTGTAATTAATTCTAATACTTTGACAGCTGAATATTTTCCAGTTCATAAGTCTGAAAGTGATGCTATGCCCACCAGAATTACATGGGACACATGAATAAGAATGCAAAACAAACGACTTTGTTCTTAGCTTAAAATACTTGAAATAGTACATAATGCTATTATTCCCCTTCATTGGCCCCAGTGGCTCACCGTTGGGAGTCTTTCAAGGTCTATCTGTTCTGAAGTCCAGAAGGCAAGAACGACTTTTTTTATGCCAGATCATGATTAAACATCACTTCCACCACTGCAACCCAACAAAGTGAATAAGAGACTTGTGGTTCAATGCAATTTCTCACACCAATTTCTACCAAGCCCAAAATTATGGGGCACTCTCAAGGTTTCACAAAATTCAGATTGCTGCCTGAGGGCTGAATAGGTAATAAGAGTTTAAAGGCATGGGAAAGCTCAGTGAATTGTGATAGCTAAATTATTATATGAAATAAAAAAATGATTATCAAAATCAAATTGCTTAAATGAGTAGACAGGTGTAGCAAGTTCATATACTCAGGTCCCATCTACAGAAGCAGTGCACTATCAAAATGTCCATATGTATACACACACCAATAGGAGAATAATAGAGTAGTGAGTTTCCAATGAAGCCCTTTACCCACAGCATAAATTCAACAAACTACAAACAATTCAAACTACACTGAACCTTTGGTGAAAACATTTCACTGAGAAAATGTTATTTATCTGTGGCTTTCATTGGCCTCCACAGGAAACAGTGGCTCTGTTTGGGTTTGTGGGTACAGTTTATAGTGGCCTTTAATTGACATGAATAATGAAGTCATATTTTCACAGTTGAGACGTGTAAGCTATTAAAGCAATGATGCAACAGAAATCCTGTCATTTTGTTTTCTGTCATTGCAATGGAGCTTATTGACCTTTTAAGCTGAAAAATGTCACTTGTACCACCCAAATGTGCACAACATGGCTTGTTGAAAATAAAAATGTCAACTCAAACTGCTTTGCACTTGTGATGGTTTATTTAAACTTTGTATTGGTAGAAAGGATTGAGCTGCATGCGATGGGGTTGGTCTCTCCATTAGGAACTTAATTTGTTTAAGGCACAAATATGCAATATGGCAGAGTCAATTGCACATCTCTACTTTCACACTCTATAGTGTTAATGTGTGGAAAACTTGACCGGAATTAAATTAAAAACAGTTTTACCAGAGGAGTTGGTTTCTGACACTTAACACTAGGGCTAAAAGGATCCAACACTGATTTGTTTCGAGAAGTGTGAAAGTTGACCTAGATGGACAGTAAACATCAACACTCAGGGGCTGTCGAGATATCAGCACTTTAAAATGTGTGAAAATAACTCTGGTGAGTTGAGACAGATATACATTTTGAGTGCTGATGTCCTTTAGATGGTTAGTGATTGCCTATATTGCTGTATATTTTAATATTTTATTTTAATTTTTTGTGGACTTTATATTTAATTTAAATATAACTTTACCTTACTCAGCCATGCAAATGTTATGCAAAAGAGAATCATCACATGACCAGAAGAACTAGCGGTTCATTATTCTTTGTGTGATTTATTGTCAAAGTGGGACTCACAATAGTCATGGATCAGTGATAAAGGCCCTGTGACAGACTGAGATATAAACCTTTCCAAATGGAAAATAGGAGAAACATGTGAATGTAAAAATGTTCCTTTATTTTCAGGTCTGCAGAATGACAGCACTGCGGGACTAACACATTACGACATATGTGGCTCAGTGTATCACATTTTGCATAATGCATTGTGACATATAAGCTCCGGAGGATCTCATTTTCATCCTGAGTATGTCCTGGGGCTAAACTATATCACATTTTTTGACAGCTGCCAGTTCTGCATGTCCTCCAATGGTGGTCCTTCTGTAGGGGCGAGAGTAGGTGCAACTGTGAGGAATTGATACTTGGCCAGTTTTGCCTCACTGAATCACAAAACAACTGCCATCCCACCTCATTGCCTCTGCTTGGTGCGCATGTACTGTATGTGCTGGAGTACACAGTACACTGTACAGGTGTGTGTGGGAGTGAGGATTGCATTGCAAAGGAAAGACAGATACATTGTCTGTTTTTCCAACTAATAATTATGTAATGCAGAGGCAAACATACTTTCCTAATAATAAACTACATTATGGCCTCAAGTTTGACTGTGGAAGATTGGAAGATTAGCTAATAATACCCTGGTGCTTTGTGTTTTAGTTTTAATTAAGTGGCAGATTGCAGTTTTGATGTAAGTTTTGCCACCAGCAAGCCCGGACCAGCCTGTCATGACACCCAGATTCAGTCATATGATCATGAATAATTCCAAAGTAAAAACTCATTTGGCCAGTTTGATTTTTATTTATATTCATTAAATAGGAAAGAAGACTAAGCATCTACAGCTGTACTAGCAGCTCTATGAGGCTGCATTACAGCGTTTTGAGATAAATGCTAAAGTCAGCATGCTAACATGCTGATGTTTAGCAGTTATAATGTTTACCACGCTCACTGTCTTAGTTTAGCTTGCGAACATTTGCTAAATAGCAATTGGGATTGTCCGTAACAAATCTCATAAATTAGAATATTGGAGAAAAGTTCACTTATTTCAGTAGTTCAAGTCAGAAAGTAAAACTTATATATTATATAGATTCATTACACACAGAGCCTTTATTTCCTTTAATTCCAATGATTATGACTTGCAGCTAATGAAAACCCAACATTCAGTATCTCAGAAAATTAGAATAGTACATAAGATTTTTAATACAGAAATGTCGGTCTACTGAAAAGTATGTTTATGTATATGAACTCACTACTTGGTTGAGGCTCCTTTTGCATCAATAACTGCATCAATGCGGCTAAGGTGTCATCTTGTCTGCATTGTTGGGTCTGGTGGCTCTCATCATCTTCTTGACAATACCCAGTAGATTCTCTATTAGGTTCAGGTCATGCGAGTTTGCTGGTCAATCAAGCACAACAATACCATGGTCATTGAACCAGGTATTTGTACTTTTGGCAGTGTGGGCAGTCCTGCTGAAAAATGTAATCATCATCTCCATAAAGCTTATCAGCAGAAGGAAGCATGAATTGCTCTAAAATGTCCTGGTAGACAGCTGCATTGACTTTGGACTGGATATGTTTGTGCATTGTGGCTCTTGATGCATTGACTCCAGCCTCAGTCCACTCCTTGTGAATCTTTGTTTCACAATCCTCTCAAGGCTGCGTGTGCACCTTTTTCTATCACACTTTTTCCTTCCACTCAACTTCTTATGAGTATGCTCATGTGAACAGCCAGCTTCTTCCTTGTGGAGGGTGTCAATGACTTTCTTCTGGAGAACTGTCAAGTCAGCAGTCTTCCCCATGATTGTGTTGCCTACTGAACCAGACTGAGAGACAATTTAAAGGCTCAGGAAACATTTGCAGGTGTTGTGGGTCAATTAGCTGATCTACAATATTGAACTTTTTCACAATATTCAAATTTTCAGAGATACAGAATTTTGGGTTTTCATTAGCTGCAAGCCATAATCATCAAATTTAAAGGAAATAAAGGCTTGAAATATTTCAGTCTGTGTGTAATGACTCTATATAATATAAGTTTCACTTTCAGACTTGAATTACTGAAATAATTAAACTTTTCCGCCTGTACATCCAATAATTGTCGAGTCATTTCAGAGGATCACCAAAGTCAGTAGGATTGATCCTCTGGGGACTCTAAATATTCTTACAAAATTTCATGGCAATCCATCAAATCATTGTTATATAATGATATGATAATGATATTTGAGTCTGAACTGGCTGACCGACAGACCAACATTGCCATTCCAACCATATACAGATGTAGGTGTGTGAATGATTGCCATCAAGAATTAAATTGCCAACGCAGTCAGTATGGGCCATGACAGAGTGAGAATTGTGGAGGTGGGCACATAATTTATAAGTGGATGTCAAGGGCCTACTGCTGGATGCGCATTTCCCCTTTCCTTCTGCATCCAAACTGTCCCTGTGGTTCACAGCAAACCTGTCAACTAAAAACATTGAGCGGCCTCTGACATCAAGCAGCAAATCTATCATCAGAGCACAGCAACGTAATAGCCAAACTTGTTATATATACCTAAATTAATTTAATGTGACATCTATAAGACATAATTGCTTTTGGCAATATTGTATTTTCCAAAATACCTGTTACAGGCTACATGGGGATGAAAACAGGCTTGCCTTACTTGCACTGGAGCTAAAAAAGCATTGACTGGGGCTGATTCTGACAGACAGACTTCCCAACAGTGTTTGAAATGTGGTGCAAGAAATTATAATTATCTGTTAGATTAAATACAGAAAGGAGGTAGCTGTTTGCCCCTCTGAGTATTCCCCAATCTGTGTTGTTATCTCTGTTTTTCTTTAAGTTTTGACTAATGAAAACAGTGGAGCAGCTTATTGCTGATTATTTTTAATTCATCCTCTACAACCCAGTTCAAATCAATATTCTTTTGGGGCATGATAAAAACATCTCTCTAAAACAAAGTGTACATAATAGATCATTTCTGATTTCACTTGAGATTTGTCATTTTAATGACGTTAATAGAGTGTTCCAAAACATACAATTATTTCACGACACAAACTGTAGCATAGCAATGAACTGTTTATAGCCCAAGTCACCAGTCATCTCCCATGTGGATCTTCCCAGGGCTGCCTCCCTCATAGCAAACATTGTGATGAGATTTTCTGGTCCATGTATTGTACAGTAAGGAGATTACTGCCTTCGTAAAGCCCAGCAACACTACAGTCTTTGCGATGCTCGGGACCATCCTCCTGGCATCGACCATCATTTGCTGTTGCGAAGTCTGCTAGATCGCACTCTAAGCTTATACAGTGTAATCCATTCACATGCCAAACAAGTGTGGAAATGGCGCTGCTGTTGCATGCACTTGTTTATTTATCACAACATACTGTATGTACTGTATAAGAAGAGCGAGGGCCACTTTCTGTTTTGTTTTTTTGTCATTGGGTTTGGTTGTCTTGATTTAAAGCTGGAGAATGAATATTCATTATTCCCACTTGAGTTCTGCCGGATGCGTTGAACAATAGACCCTTGGCTACAGGTAATTAGCTCATTGATAAACCCATTAAGAATTTTAAATGTGTTGTTGAGTCCAATGAAAATGGTTAATAAATCCCCACTGGTTGCAATGATGAAGTTGCATCTAATTACATTTGTTTATTTTGATGAAACAGACGTGGTACAAGCTTAGTTACGTAACAATGGAAGTAATTTATTTTTATTATGAAATGTTGTGGGATCACATTTCAGCCATCACAAAAATGTTAGGCCCCATATTCCATCAACACATATTAAGGCTATGTGATCATTTATTTAATATTTCCTGTCCTTCAGTAAACAGTGGTGAGTGGTTTAGGACCAATCTTACTAATGATCATTGTCAATTAAAAAAGTTCCCTTTTGACTGTATTTTTTGCTGAATTCCTTTTAAATATATATCAATGCATTTTACTCACACTCAGTTTAGAGAAAAATATCTTAAACCAAAACTGTGACCAGAAACCTTTGTTATCTTTGACCGACTTCACCTTTAAGAAACAGGGGCTGTACTGTACTTGTTTCACCATGGGTATTTTAGTTCAGGCATGATTCTCAAATTAAGAAAATAAGAAGAAGAGATTGGGGTTTTGTTATATATAGCACTGGGTTATAGCAGTACAGTCCTGCTTTCAATAGCTGAATATTTCTATTTCTATTTCATTTTTCTCATGTAAATTAACATAACACACTGTGTTGCTTTTTAAGTCAAAAATCACTCTCTAGATTGTTTATAGAACTGCAGCTAGGATCTTAACTGGCACCATACAGCGAGACCCTGCGACCCCTACATTGGCATCTCTCCACTGGCTGCCAGTCATATGACTTCAAAGCAAGTTTTAAAGTTCAGGGGAGGTCTGGCCCTGAGCTACATTTCTGACCTTTTAGAAGCCTAAGAGCCTGAGTGCACTTCCAGATCCTCAGACAGGGCACTCCTGACTGCTCCCCAGTCTAGTCTGAAACTGAGAGGCAACCAAGCACTTGCTGTCAGAGCTCCTCAACAGCCAAATGCCCTGCTGGAGAAACTGAGATCCCCTGAGTCAATATTACTTTTGATAAAGCAGCAAAAAATGTAAGGAACCATGCAATACAGAACACAGGGCAAACACCAATGTCATCACTTCTTTCTTTCTATTCTTTTTCAGAACAAGAGCTTGAAAAATAAACTTCTCTCAGGACACAAACTTTGTGATGCCTATGCTGAAGAGGTAAGGATTTCCAATTACTACATTCTGTTTTATTACATACATAATTTATTCTCAGCTCCAGCTACTTAATTGCTCATTGTTAATGGAATAGGGGCAATTCATGACAAGATATTGCAGGCAAATTTAGTTCTCTTGTGAGCAAGTAATGTTAACAAAATAGAAATTATAATATCTTACTGAGAAATGAAAAGTGCTTATCATTAACTGACTGAAATATTACTATATTTAGAATAATCATAGGATTTACATTCAGTATGTTTCCTTAATATTAAAGCATGTAATTTACTATTACTTAGATCATTAATTGTAACTGTAATTAGAAAACTCTTGGTGGTACTTGTAGATGGTGAAAGATTCACAAAAAATAATCCATCCGTCTTTCTCGTTCTCTCACACACAAACATGCTTACTTTTAGCTGTCCTGTAAATCTCAGAACAACTTGTCTCTAACAGCGAGCTCTTTGAAGGCTGTACACTGAACCTGAGGAAGTCAGGTTGTAGTTCGAAGCCAGGTTGCAGTTTGAGTACATTTTGTCTCTGTCATTTTTGCTGTCACCTACTTTTCCTCTTTTTCTACTTCAGCTCTGCTGCCAGTTGTTATGGTCAGCAGCATCCACCAGGTTCACATCCTTAGTGAAGCCTAGAGCTGAGCTTTGAACTGCTGCTTTTGCCTTCCTGCTGACCAATGTTCATGCTGTGATTTAGCCATGCAGGATCTTACAAGGCAGTGGGTCCTGCTGGCGTCCTGATGACATGCCCATGTCAGTGCAGCTGGTGCTGTGTAATCGTGTGCTCAATAGTTCTGCGGTTGGTGATTCCAAGCATTCCCTGCACCAGTCTACAGTATGTGGATTATCTTACAACGTAGAGCAGTGTGGTGATGTACACAGATTTATAGATGGCAACCTTGGTGTGGAGATGGATATTTTTCTTTAGGAAGACCCTGGCCTAGACATCCACTAAGGCAGCTGAGGTTTGTTTGATCAATGCTAGAGGATATTACCGAGGTTTTTGAATGACAGAACAATTGTTAAGGTGAAGATAAACAATTATCCTGTGATATTTGAGTCTCTCAAATGAGTCATCTTTACCATCAATACATATTTTTGCCCTTGAATTACTAACCCATACTCTTAGATTTCTTATTTTGCCTGCCCCTTCTTTCTCAATCAGGCACACATCCTACCTCCATACCTATAGTGCATTATATTGCATTACCAAGGTTACAAGATTAGCATTTCTTTTCCTAGCTTTGTTCTTTAAACTGTTTTATAGAGCTCTTGATTCAACTGTATGATCATTTATGAAGCTGCAATGTGTGGTGCTGTTTATTTGCATTGTATTAACAGCCATGTGTTATGTTGTCCACCCAATAGAAAGACGTCTCTGTATAATGCAATACAGCTCAACAGCACTACAAACTGCAGTGATCATGAAGTTGGAAAAACACCTTTCTTAAACAGTTTCAACAACAAGTGAACATTATAACCTTAATGAAGGTAGGATTTATTGCTGTTGTGTCAGACTGCATTCATTTTAGCTTGGTGTACAACACAGGTTAGCCTGAATAGGGGGCTTTCTATTGGTCATCAACTGTTCCAGGATCTCAGAACATTCTTTATCCCAGTTTTGAATATCTAAGTCCACTATAATCTGAATTAAGTCAGTTACATTAACCATGACTGGCCAACTTTCACTGTTTATTTTACAGGCATTATATAGTTGCATACATCTTCAAGCAGCTAAAGCTGTACTGCAAAGAGTGCTGACACAGCATCCAATGAAGCTTGAAAATAACAAAGGGACAAGGACAAAGCAAGAAAGGGATAACCTTTGGGGAATTCATTTAATAATTAGCCGGCACCTCAGTACTGAGCTGCTAACTTGCCGCTTAGTGTGGCTGCTTCTCCTAAGTGACCTGGCCAGCCACAACCTGTGACTTCAGTTCCTATTGTTACAGTAACTGAATAATTCTGAGGACATAAATTACTTATTTGAGGAATGCATCATAATTAACATGAGAATAAACAGACTTTGCACAGTAGGTAAGTAAGGAATATCTTTAGGAAAAATCACTTCTGTCTTGAACCCATAATGCTACTGGTTTAAAAGCATCAGCGATGATGAAGTAAAACTTTGGAATTGACCAGTTACATGTACACCACAGCTCAGAGGTCCACAACGTATTTAATGTTTGGAAGCTTTTGATTTTAAAGGGCTTTTCATCGACTCTGAAGTATGCTCCAACACTAACGTTATTCTTGAGTTCCTAAAGAGACACAGGAAATTGGTGTTGAAAATTACAGACCTCTTTCCTTCTACAATGCTCCAGCTGAATATTTCTGACATTTCACCAGCTAAGCTTATCCAAGCCATCATCACATATTCAAGCTCTGAGATTATGATGGCACATTTGACTATGCAGCCAAGTCTGATTGTAACTCTTCAAGAGTTGGAAGGAGTACAAAGGCTATGAAGAGGTCCTGATTGAAGTTGTCAGTCAGTCTACACTGAGCCAGAATTTCTCCAGCAACAACCAAAGAAATGATCTAAATGATGATAAACCATGACTGGTTGGCTTTGTGCTTGTAGTAGATAAGATCTTTCTCTCTGTATTCTTTATTACTGAGATGTTTTCTTGTCCAGTGCTTCTTTGTCTGCCTGATTGCTTCTGCAAAATTATTATCACAGGAAGTAGACTTCAAGGACTTTAAGGAGCAAATAGCTACTAGAAATTTCTTGAACAAAGGTAGATTACTGAAGGTCATCATCTTCAATTCCCTTGGGAGCCTATAAAAGTTGAAGTAAATCAGTGGGAGGAACATTCTTCCATGCCCCTTTTTTCATCCTGGCAAGGTATTTATGTTTAAAGGGGAAGGGAGCAGACTGAACCTGTAATCACACTGTACTTACTGCAGAGTGACAGAAAGAGATGGATACTAAAGCTGCAAAACAATTACCACCAGAGCAGGAAATTGCAAACAGCATTATTCTATTACAGGTTTGTGTATTGGTAAATAAGTTATTTATGCTTACTGAAACATATCTTCTGTTTATGGGGTCTAAATTCTGATATATGCTCTATCTGTATGAACACATTATGTCTAAGTGTGTTTTATTGAACGTGCTCTTTTGACTGTGTTTTACACAAGTCATGACAGTGGACACCAAACCAAAACATCAAAAGTTGAACCTAGATGTTAATCTTACCCATTTACCCTTGAACCCTTACTTAATTGTTGTCTAGAAATCATCTCTTCATGCTTCAAAGACATTTTCAATTAAGCTTTCCTCTGAACGTTGAGTGAGTCAGAGTAAAAAAGAAATCAGCTTGTGATCACATCTTTAAATCTTAAATCAGGGCTTTGAAGCCTCGTCCAAGAACTGAGATTAGGCCAGATCTTTTTTAGCTGGCCTTAGATAAACTTTCTAAGCACAAGCTTCTTTTGTTGCACGTGGTAAGTCTTAAGATTTTGTATGGGTAAACAGCAGCCTTCCTTTATGTGTGATTTGTGTTCACATCTTGTGAAAATTGGCTTTGGGAATTCCTGCATTGTAGATTGGAATACATTTCATTTGGTGTGGTAATCGTTTTTTAGAAAGCTGCTTTAACTTGGGCTTGGCTTTTGCTTGCTACAGGAGGTGGAGGATCAAGCTTTGTGCTCTTAATCCGTGTTGTGTGGTGAAAACTACTCAGCTAAAAAGACATGAAAGTACAGGTTAACAACACTGTAAAGAAGGTTGTATGTTTTTTGTTACAGTAATACATGAACAGGTCCTTTATCTTCACTGACCGTAAAACTGATGACAAACTAGCCATTATTTGGAGAAAACAATAATTTATATTTTGATATTAACTAATCAATATTGTAATATTAATTATTTAATAGTATATTGATCAATTAAATTATAAGTATAATGTTTTACATATTAACACAGGGTAGAACATATCTGTCAATAAATCTTCAAAATATACAATTGCCAAATGGCAATTATTTTTCTGATTAAAGACTAATTGGTCTAAAAAAAATTACCTGTCACAATTTCCTAACACCCTGACATCTTTAAATTGCTTGTTTTTTCAAACTAATAGTCCAAAACCCAAAGTTGTTTAGTTTACAGTAGTAAATAGTAGCAAATCCTATTACCATTACCAATCCTATTAAATCTAGAACCAGGCTGCATTTGGCACTTTTGCTAGACAAAATGACTAATCCAAATTGTTATTTCAGCTCTAGTGTAGGGCAATTGTACTTGTACTTGCAATGTTATCTATAAACTGAAGAAAACACATACATTGCAGGTATGAGGGTTCCCACACAAATACAGCAAAATGCTTACACTACTATCAAGGAGATAATGACGTAATGATGAAACTTAAAAAAAAATTGTTATATATTTAATTACATTCTATAACAATGGCATCATATCCATGTCTAAATTATTGAAGGTGTACTGTGTGTCATGTTTTAATATCATGCTGCTATATAATATTTATTATGGTTATCATTTCTCATTTTTAGCCTTTTTAGTGAGCGTGTGATGGCTTAACGAATGGTCAAACCAAGCACATGCTAAGTCATTTGTTCAGTTGGTTCAAACTCATTTCGTCCATTTGGGCAGTTTAGACACTATTATCTGCTATGAGAGCCAACAGGGCTAGTAAGACTTTTGGCCTTGTTATCCCATTTGCCACAGCCTCACTGAAAGCAATTCAAGTATGTGTCATTGTTGCACTAAAATGATTTCAAATGATTAAGAATGGTTGAATTTGGTAAACACAGAGATATTTCATAGTAGGATGGATGGAAGCACTTTTCTAATCCAATTTCTTTTCTGAATCTCAACAGTTTGGAAAGACAATAGTGAAACTGTCAATGTTCAAACATGACCATGTGAATGGGGATAGGTCAGAAAGAAAAATGTATCACAGGCTTAGCAAGTTCAATCAGGAAACTCACTGGCAGGCAGCCACTGGCCTGACTCAGCTGTGTATTTGTTCACTTCACCAATACTTCACAAATTCAGCAGTCCATTTAAATTGGAAGGGAAACTTAACAGGCCTCTGCTGCTTTTCAGTTTGCTATTGGTGCTGGTGAAGCTAATGCTGCCTGCTATACACATCTGGCTATTTTTGCTTCTTATTATGTATGTCGTAAAAATGACGCGCAACCTTTCTGAACCAGACAGTCATGTCCTCAAGGGAAACATCTGATAGCTCAGACACCCAAAGTTAAAGTCAAGGTAAACACAGTTCAGTGAAGGAGAGCGACACGTGGCATTAGAGATGCCATTTAATCTGTTGCCATCTTTTCCTCAAGAGTGTGAATTTATCACCTATTTCCTATTATGTGAAATTTATGGTGTTGCTGCACTTTGGATGAAGGGTGATGTTACACTTCAATAGAATACATTTAGAATACATTTCATTCTTGCATCAGGATGTAATGGAAACATCTAGTAACCTGAACCATATGCAGATAAAATACAATACACTGGATTTGGGAAGATTTCCTGTAATGACAGATTTCAAGGTGAATGGCCCCATGTAATTAATTCTGCAGGGCTCTTTGAATAGCACAGCATGCCATCATTATCGTGTGTATTTTGGGGCAATTAATTATCTAGGAGACAGGTCACACTGGTCTTTAATAACATCAGTTATTATAAATGTTCCTTGTGTCTATTAATAGGCTTTGGATGTGCGTGTACAGTATGTTCTACCTGGCTAAAACCAAACAGTTTTATGCTTGCACTAAATAAAGCGAGGAGATTGAAGATTTAAAACTGATAAACTAAAGACTAAATTAGAATATCCAATTTCCAGGTAGATGACATTGAGTTTATGTGATGGGCATTTATTTATTTTTTACTTTATTTTGGCAAAGCAATTAATCCATAAAATAATCTGCTGATAAATCAAAAATACAATGTGTTAGTTGCAGCACTAGTTATATTTACAGTATACTAAGATTTGAGATGGTAAGATTAAATGTGGGTTTGATATGAGAACCAGGGCAGGGAAGTATAACCTAACTGTGTCTGCCACTTGTCCTATCACAAGAGTTAAGACATGTATTAGTTTTTCTGTTCTGTCAGCAAGCAGCCAAGAGATGACATATATGTGGTTAAATGCCATGTAATAGAATGGTTCAGGCTTTCCAGTAATCAAAAATAAGGAATTAAAGCAGAGTTTCTACTCATATGAATGTTTAATGTTTGCCTGCATTGATAATGCATTGTTCTGGGAGATGTTGTGTGCTCCCAGCTTCGGTGATATACCATACAATAAAATAAGTTATGTGCACAGGGAGCATATGAGAGCAGGTCCTTTAAATAAAACAAATGCATTACTATGCTGTTCTACTTCAATCGCTATCAGTATTGAACAAATCAGATTACCCTGACTTAAATGATTGAAATAAACTTCAGTCAGTATGTTTGGCTGCCAGCCAATCACTGGTCTGGCTCAGCTCACATGCTTTAGCCAATCAGACACAGTGCACAAATAGGGGAATCTGTTTAAATGGAGAAAGAGATGTAGCAAGTCTTTGATGCTGATGTGCTCTTACATCTTCTGCGGGTACACATACAGATGTGTGCTGAGGATGTCTGAACACTTTTGCACACCTACCATCACCCTGTGGTGTCATGTCACCTGTTTGTATCTGTTTTTATGTAATGTGGAGCAGTTGTGCTGTTCTCTTACAGGGAGGATTTATGGTACATTGAATTATGCGCACAGAGTATGCATACAAAACAAAACATTGGCTTACTTTTGGCCAATACGAAAGAATAGATCTGTCTTCTATATTTCCAGGTAACAATGTAAGCCAATTGTTAGGTGTTCTTCTTGAAATAAAGCTTCGACAACTATTGTGCAATAACAAAGGATGAATAGAAATTTAGATCAAGAGATTGTTTCTCAGCTACCTAAAACATTTGCTTCATGACCAAAACAAACTCTGCCCGTCTTGGCTCGACTGTACATCTGTACTTTTGTCATAGATTTTATATATCTCCATATATCCAATTCAAGATGCGCTTACACATATTTACTGTAGGCTATTTGAACTTGGATAAAGAGAAACCCTTAAAGGCTGTTATGCCATACTTTTGGAACGATGTCTGTAGATGCAGAACTGGATGGTGCAGCTTCAGCTTTAACTTTCAAAGTTATTGACACTGTATGAAAATGAAAGAGCAAAAGATCAGTTTTTGAAAAACTAATCTGCATCAAACAAAAGTGGACATATAAAATTAATGTAGCCTGTTAATGGAGGTGATGTTGTCTAGATCAGGAAAAAAAGGGGCAGAAACTTAAATATGTATTGATTTTTTATAGTTCAAAAGGAATTTGGCGGCCAATAGATTAAATTTCATTTGGCTGCTGTCAAAAAAGTAAATTCCAGTTTGGGTGATTTCCATTGCAATGTATTCCACCCCCCACCCCCCATTTCAAAAATGTATCGGTTCTACACGAGTCACACAAATGACCGACTTTGGATTGCAAATCCGTGAAGTTTGTACCCCTGTAACTAAGTTAGCAGTTTAACTGACACTAAAGCAAAGTGAATGAATTAGGGCAGAAACTATTGATTTCCAACCAACAGCCCAAAGACTCTTCATTTACTGTCATAAATGACAACGAAAAGCAGCAAATCCCCTCATTTAAGAAGCTGAAGCCAACAAATGTTTTACATTTTTGCTTTAAAAATGACTGAAACGAATAATTGATTATCAAAATTGTTGGCAGTTCATTTTCTTTCAATCAACTAATCATTGCAGCTCTAGAATGAATTACATAAACAGCATCACAAAAATATTTTAATTTCAAAAGACCAAAGACTGTAGCATCCTCTATTAATAAGATTTTGCCATTAACAAAATAAAATAATAAACCTATCAGAATGTAAGTGTCAAAGACATACTTGAACACACACTAACCGACTGCTGAAATATAACAGTTTTGTCATCATTCTCACAAGGACAGTGACTCACAGTGATGCATTACTTGAATATTTAGAAAAAGTTTGGGCTAGCTGTTAAACTGCACCAGGCTTATAAAATACTCTGTCTTGAACAACAAGGCAGAGATGCTTCTGTGATTCTCTTGGGCTGAGGAGACGGCTCACATGATTTATTCTGAGTAAATAATAGACCTATGCTGTGGCAATTCTGAGAGCTCAGCACATTTAGATTCAGATATTTGCATTTAACAGTCCACAGTGTGTGACTCTGTAGCCTCTTTGTATGATTAATTCTATTACCAGCAAGTATCTCAAAAGCTCCACTTAACTGATACAAACATAATTAATGCGTTAACATTTAATTTGTGGCCCGGGCCACAGAAAAACAGATTTAACAGTCTCAAATCAAATATATGGCTTACCCTCTGTGAGTTGGAGTTTTAAAGTTAGCTCTGTGATTATTTAACCTTACAATTTTTTATGAGGAGCCCCAGGATGCAATTTTGAATCCAGTTATACATGACAGAGATGGGTGTCTTGGGACATGGAAGCACCCTGGGAAGAGGAATAACAAGATAAAGAATCTCATACAAAAAGGGGAAAAAACGCACAGGTGCTTGTCAAGTACACAAAACCCTTTCAAGTGAATTTGTCCCTCAGCATCGTGTTCAGTATGCTTTGGTAAAAGATTATACCTCAAGTCACATTTTTACTGCCTGTGTCAAGGAAGTATAGAGATAGACATAGACAGATAGATAAAAAGAGAGCAAGAGAGGTTTACAGAGATGGACAGTCTGATAGAAAGAACAATATATACAGTTAAATAAATATAGAGAAAGAGAGCAAGAGAGGTTTATAGAGATAATCTGATAGAAAGGAGATATACAGTAGACAGATGTGTGTATAAATGTAAAGACAGATTTAGATAGATATAGTAGGTAGAAAGAAACATATAAGTTAAGTCAATGCAAATTTTTACCCACTTTCCAGAAAGTGCACAGTTAGTGGCATCAATTAAACTATGGAAAACCAAGTGAAAAATACTACATTTACGTTTGCTTCCTGCCTGATGTTAAGTAACATTGGAGTTGAAATGTGTGTGACGTTTAAGTCACATGCTTCATGTACGTTATGATGTATTCGCTAAGTCTTTTTCTATTGCACTTTGTCATATTTTGTTTTTATCAACTCACCAACTTTTCCACCTCAGCCAAGTGTAAAAACTTTGTTACCATTTTCTAAAATCTCAGTGTTACCATTGATTTCTTTATGCATGAATTTGAAATGCACATACGAAGAGCTGGATGGGAACTCACCGATAGATACAAAGGAGATTAAGTTAAGTAGAAAAAAAAACATGTATATAGGTTAACAAAAGGAAAGAGAGGTATTACAGATATTAGATATTAGAAAATACAATTTTATCATTATATTCTTTCACGAGTTCCAATAAACTCTTGTAATGACTAATATTTTGCGCACTGACATTGATCTTTTCTTTTAAAATGTAAACTTTGCTGTGGTTCACACTCAAGGCAATTTTTATTTGTATGTCTTTTAATCAGTTATTCTTGCAAGGCTTCACAATACCCGCAGTATAAAAACTATGAAAACATCTTCTAGCCTCACTGAAGACACAGAGATAAACCCTCTGAACTGCTGCAGACTCCTGTGTGGAGCCTTTCAGTGTTCATACTCACATCATGAGCAGCTTTGAGGATGGCTGTGTATCAAGCTTTCTAGGAGACAGCCACTGTGTTTCATGTGCCTAGTGATGTGGAGCAGCAGAATGAATGTCAGGTAGAGCTGGTCACTGTGTTAGTTTGGGGGCGGCAGTAAAGATCTGCTCCGTTTGTGTGTGTGCTGCTTACCGATGACAGGCGAGAGCCCATCGCAACCTAGGAACCTGCATTTGTGTGGTGATGGTAGTGGTAATGTGTGTAGTGGGAGTGAGAATTCAGGTTTAGACAGTGGGCAAGAAGCCAGTGCATGACTGCATCATTGTGTGGACTATGCAGTTCAGTGAAGGGGAGATTTGATATTTTCTTCCTCTCAGTAGAGCCTTCCTTTATGCCAGAGCTTTGCCCAGGGAACACACACAAAGGAGTCTTCTGCTGCAGCTGGCAGAATCCTGCTACGTGATCTAAAACCAATTTCGCTATTTGAATAAGCTAACACTTATTTCCTTATCTTCCCCTTGCAGTCCAAAAAAATCCAGGCTCAACTGAAAGAACTGCGGTACGGGAAAAAGGATTTAATTTTTAAGGTAAGTTCAAATTGAAGGGGGGTGGCTTTATAGTAGCTCCAGATCAGGGTTAAACAGGAACTTCAGACCACCTTGAAAAGGATGATCCCATCACATGAGGTACTCCAATTAACTCAGTCTGCAATTACAAAGTCCCTCCCAGTCAGAAGCCTGCAAAGTCAATTGGCCAGCCCTTAGTCCACATACTGCTAAATACTGTCCTCGGTTTTCCGCTCTGCAAGATCCATCCCATCCATTTCTATCTTGGGAGGTATGCAGATAAATCGTGTGGACAGCGGTGGATAAAGTTGATACAGAATTATGCATTAGATCATATAAGGGAATCTTCAAGTCCCAAATTACAGATGACACCATGTATTGCTAGAAATTCAGTGGGTACCACATATTATAGGGCATCGGAAAATGTGTCTACTCCTCACATACTTCCTTTGCAAGCACAATATAAACAATGGCTAACAAGAAACTGTTCTGTATTGTTGCCCACCTGTACATACTCCACTGCCCTTTGTATTACAAGGACTAAATGTTTTTGGATCTGAGCACTTACGTAATATTTATTGGCATTTACTGCTACATAGACTGACCTTTCAGGCCTTGTTTGCAGTGTTAAAATGTCAGTCGACATTTGTGCCACAATGCCCTGTAATGCAATTTCTTAAACGTATGGCTTGATACTTCAGACCCATCCTTCCTAAAGCTGAGTCAGACTAAATGAATAAAAAGGACTCAATCCTCACAGACTGAATTCTATGCTTCTATCCCAATGCCTGAAAATATTGTCCCTGGATGTCCTGTTTCTTGGTCTATTTCTAGCCTGTGAATGATGGATGCATTGACTTGTTTGCTTGGTGTCACTGCTCGTAAATCGTTGTCTCTAAATTACATCAGTCACTCACCCAACACAACCTTATTGCTCAATGTCACCAAACATTTCATTTGGACCTTTAAAACATTATGGTCTTTGTATTGGTGATTTGCAGTTGCAGAAGGATGAGGCTAATTTGATCATACTCTTTGTCTTGTAAAAATCTTTCAGGGATGACAGTCTGCATTTTTTCTGATGGAAAGGTCAAAGGGAAATGCATCTTGTCCCTCTGACCCCCCCACCCACGATTCCTCCAATCCTGAAACCTCATATGGTTTCCACATATGCTGTGATCAAAAGCCCAGCGGGGAACGAGGGAGCAGGAAGTACAGGAGAGTCACTCATGATACGGAAATGTCATCAGCCGCACAGGGGGGTGTCAGTCAAGGCACCTTGACCGGAGGCAATTAAATTGGTTATGACAGCTGTTGAACAATATCAAACTGCATTTTGAAGCACAATGTCACAGTACACAAAGACACAACAACCTGACAAGAGCTAATTATTTTATCTTGGGAACCACCAAGTCTTTTTTAGAATTGACAGGTATGGCAACGAAAGAAAGAGAATTATGAAACTATAAAAGCAGAAAAGTGTACTGTTTTGACAAACTGCAATAATGCTAATTCACAAAATGAAGACAGTCTCACCTGCAGAACCAGAAAAGAAGTCTGTGTTTTCTTCACTGTATAATTGTCTTATAATAGCCCTTGGGTATGACGGACATTAGACAGACAACTCTGTAAATCCAAATCATGCAGTCCCAGTACTTCACTGTAAACACAACACACAGGCAGGTTCCCCTTTGCTTGCTCAGCCATAACATTAAAGCCTTCAAACGGAAATGATGGCGCCGTCCCTGTGTTTTCCTACGAGACAATATTTTTGGGAGAGGAGCCGCATTCAAACCTTCACATCTTCTTTTCTCTGTCAGTCCACTTTTAAATATACCTCTAGAGCTGTTTCTCCTCCAGCTTAGAAAAAAAAAACAGAAAAGAAAAATGATGGCTTGATGTAGTTGCATGCCTCGTCTAGCAGAGTGGCTAGTACCCCACTGACCCCACACCTCTATAATGGACTCAGCACAGAAATATGGAGCTTTAGACTTGGAGCAGTCACCCTGAAAGCCAGCATTTCTGGGTCACTGGCTATTCACCCGCAGTCCTCGGAGGGCCATCCGCTGATGATGCTTTGTGTAATGGATGTAATGGCTCTCTGTAACTGTAATGCTACACACCCGCATACATGCACATACAAACACACACAGTCTTCAGATCCTTTAGAACTTACTTGGTGTTGTTTTGCAATATTTGTTCTGATCCCAACACAAAGGTTTCAAGCAGCTCAAAGTGCAGCATTTAAAATTGGTGTTCTAAATTCATTATTTTGTCCAATTGTAACATCATATTATTATGTCCACTGCCAGTCATTCAATATCCACGTAATGTAATAGCAAAAATCCAATAATTTCTCACCAGTCTCTTTGAAATTGGACAGTTTTTTTATCAGTACCCTTCAGTATTCCATTATGTTGAAAATAATTCAAACGTGTATCAGTGAATACATATGACTTTGCCTTTTGCCACAAAGAGATTATATAGAAGCCTTTGTGTCCATTATTAAAGAACTGTTCCTTAAAACCTTTACTCTTTATTACCTTTGGATTCCCTTTTGAGCACAGCCCGACGGCTACAAATGACTTTGTGTGATTGTCCTAAACTCCCTGTGAATGAAAAAAGACATTCTAAGAGACTGATCTGATTCTTTGGCCTCTTTGAAAACCCATAGCGGTGAATGTTGCCCTGTCCTTGACTGTCACTGCATCACTCATCTGTCAGGGAAAACTTAAACCATCACGTTTCAGCTGCCCCATTGAGTGGTAGAAGTGACAGACATGTTCATCATTAAAATTACCACTTTGCTGGCAGAAATCGACTTGAAAATGAGATGAAATAAGCAAACATGCAAAGGAAAAGTGTTCCCACCATGTCAGGAAACTCACGAAGGTACCACTCTATAAAACTCACCAAAAACCATCAATCAGCCTCATCACCTCATCTCTGCACTTTTCTTTCAGAGATCGTGGATGCTTGTTTGTTGACCTTGGGTGTTTTAGAATGTAAGCCCATGCAATTTATCATTTTGAGAGGCCAGTAAAAGACACCTAATAAAAGTTCATCACCAAGGCCAGTATCACACAGACTGCATGCAAATGATCCCACTACAAGTTATCAATATTAAAATACTCCTATGATGAAACTGTTCATCTTCATATGGAGTTATATTGGCTCATTTGTTGAAAAAATTAAGCTTTTTTGTGTTGTTCAGCTCAGGGATTAAACTCCAGCGATGATGCTCATTAAGGGGTTTGATGGTTTCAGGGGTCTGCTCTTATAACTGCCGAGATTAAACTTTTCTTCTCTCTAAAGGACAGATGTGATCTTTTCTAATGTGCCTTTGAATTAACTTAGGCTTATCTGATTATGTATACCCTCTGAAATCTGCACTTTTCTGTGTTCCATGAAATAGACCAGAGGCATTATTCACCAAAGCATTTAGCACTGAAATCAAACTAATAATTTATCAATATAATGCAGCTGTGATTAAAAACGTTTATGAGATCCTGGTACTATATATTGAGGGCTAAGAGCTTAAAATGTACATTAGTTTTAGTGCCCGTTCAATGTGTATGAGTGTGTGTGTGTGTGTGTGAGGTGTCATAATACAGATTTTAAAAAGTCAGGACAAAAGTGATGATCAGTAAAATAATAAAGAGGAGATTCAGCCTTTTGTGCTATAGATTTGTGTTATTGATAGTGCTGGGGATATAGGAATGCTTTGTTTGAACAGAACAAAGGGGGTTCAGCTTGTTCAAAAATCATGTCTCTCTGCAGGGGCAGCAGCTAATGGACTTGGAGAACAAGTTAACTATAGCCAAGGAGGGACTGGAGAAGACTGCACTGGATAAGGTGAATAACAAAGAAGAGAACATTTCCTGCTGTAATTTATGATGCTTTGAAACATTTCTTTATTTGCAGGTTGTATAACTTTTAACTAATGTTGTCGCTCCCATCTAGCCCATTGAAACCCTGCAATGTCAAACACAGAATAGAGAAATGGCATCTAAATTATTTTTAAAGAAAGTATGTATAGTAATATTAGTCTGTATAAATCCCTTAGAGAGTGGAGTTTTGAGGATGGAGGTTAAGTGTAAACGTAAAATAAACTTTCATAGACATTTTCTCATTACTGAGTATGTATTTTCAAAATGTTTAGCTTCAGCAGGTTGCGCGTATGCAGCAGCTTTAATTTATGAGGTATCATTTTATTTATATATGTGGTTATTGACACACTGTCACTAGGATTCCGGTTCATGTCTTGCATAACGATGCCTCCTAAAGTCACTTTAAAGCATGGCCTCCCATGGCTTTAGTGCTTAAGTACATGTCTCATGTGGATGGAGGGATTCAGAAATCTGCTTACGTGTGTAATCTTGTTTGGGGACAGGAGTCTCAGCTGAAGGCGCTGAAGGACACAGTTCACATCTGCTTCTCAGCTGTCCTGCACAACCACCCCAGCAGCAGTCACAGATTCCCCACCTCCCCCACCCACTTGTTCAGATACTCATCACTCATCAACAGCTCCAGAGTCACCTTTCAGCAGCCACATGCCAAGGTAATTCAGTATTCCACTCAGATCCATCTGATTTATCCAAAAGAAGGCCTGAGTTGTTGTAAAAAACCCAACCTTTTTATATTTAATGAATCTGTCGAGTGATACGCTCAGTCTGCTATATATCTACTGTGGATGAGGTCCTGCTGTCCTTGAACTAACAGTATGAGATGTCAATCAGACAAGCATTTATATCTAGCATTTCGCAATGTGAAGTGTATTTGTCATTCTGAAGTAAATAGGCCTTTTAAATACTTTGGAAATTCTTTGACATTTTGAAAATAGTTAAATTATCATTTCTTGTGATAGCAACAGTCTTACATCTAAGTTAAATAATTCAAAAACCACTTAAAGCACATTTTATTCATCAAAAGTTCAAACAAGACTTTTATCTTTTCTATTTCCCTGTAACCTCACATACATTGCCAAGCAAATAATTAGCTTTATTAAATTAATTAATGACAGTGGAATTCTTTTTTTTCCAAATTAATAAAACCATTAGGAAGCACTGCATATTTCTAAGCCATGAGAACATTTATAAACAACAAGAACTCAGCTTTTTTGTAATTTTACCATGCATTTGTGGAAACAAAATCATGACCTCTGCTTATTTAATTTAGTAAAAATTAAAAAAATTTACCCACTACACAGCACTGCAAAAAATATTATTTTTGAGGGAAAATATAATGGTTCAGTTTGACACTGATACTGGTGGATTTATATGGAATCCGTCTTGACTACACATTACAGAAGTAAATCAAAACCACCATAATTCAGTTTGGTTTTTCATCCTATTGAACTACACTAACTGTTTTAAAGCTACATTTTAAATGTCTGCTACAATTGTAGTTGAACTAACAATGCTGTTATCTTACTAAGTAATAATGTGCAGCTGTAATCAAAACATTCAGAGCAACTCATTTTGTGCCATGGATACATGTCATTGTGTTAATCATGGTTGATTGCAAAGTTGGAACATAGTTTTTTTTTCCAAGGCATGTTGATCAGAGTGGCCTTGGAGGAACAATCCAGGCTGGATACAAAATGCCTTTGATATTACCAGAAGCATGACCAATGGGTCTTTTTCACAGCAGACATTTTGACTTGTCGTAGCAGGAAAAGCACAGGTGTAATTAATGCCATGAAAAATGGCTCTATTTCATTTAAGTGTATCAGTATGCAATGTCAGAGAGGCAACATGCAAAATAGTAGTGCCCTGGAACAGGTAGAGCTAAATGGGGGGCAGCCTTTGTTAATCTCTTTAATTAAACCTGTGGATTTCCTGCTCTGACATGTCAAAGTGTCTGCAATGAAAAGCCTATACTGTAGCACAGACACTGTCTCGCATTATCTGGTCAGTTTGATTGTCAGTGACCCCAGTTTAAACACAGCGACTACAATGTCTTGGATGAAAATAAGATAAGTTTGTTTTGTAAAGTGAAAATGGAAAGCAAGTCGGACTTGGGATTTGACTCTGTAATGGTGGAGTATAATTTTCCCTCCGACTTTCCAGATAAGATAAAGCAGGCTGCTGCTTTTTTTTCATCTCCTCTCTGTGTAAACACTTTCAAATTGAAATTCATTTCACACTGTAACTCTCAGCTTGGTGACATCATGGAATATAACTCGATGCCAAAATGTTCACCTCACCACACATCAGAGCGCACATAATGCACTGTCTGCAATATGAATTTAACTGTTTGCCGATTATTACCTCTTTTTCAAGTGGCTATTTGTCAATCTGATGCCCCAAGTATCACTCTCCAGAGAGAAATAGCCCAGGAAATAATTACTATTAAATATAACAGTTTGGCAAACAGGATTCCAGAGGTTGTTCAGCATAATAACATGTCTAAATCAAGCAGCGGCTTGAGTAATTTATGTCAGTCTTTATATTCCATGGTGTTGTAGCTTTGGAAGTAAAGCCCAATTACTTTGGGGCATTATGGGAGTTTTTGTATATTGGACTTAAAAATGGTTCTCTATGAAATTATTAACTCAATGTGACACAGTCTTTGTTTGGAGCCTCTCAAAGTCAAGGTCACAGAAGACTCGACTAAGGGCTCAGAATTTAATCCCTTTTAGAAGTAAAAAAAAAGGTGACTGCCAAGAGGATTCATTGTAAAAATAGGATTATGACTTCAGTGCAGATATTGCTTCTTTCTTTGCTACTGAAACATTTTAGGACTCATATCAAGGGTCATTTTACCATTTATACATTTTCTGTTCTTCAAACACAGCCAATACTGAAATGCAGCAGAATATACACATCACATTTGATTCTTGAAAATATACTTCATAGTACCGTTGGTTATTTTTCCCTCTACCAAGCAGTCATGTCAACCTCAATCAGAGATTGGCTTAGTTCTGATTTCTGATACGCAGTCGCCTCAGTCACTATGAAATCATCAAGTCGGCCCCAGCACCGCAGTGCCTTATCTGCCATGATCCTGGTGAACATTTCTGTCTTTAAGAGGCTTTTCTCTCCTCAAAGCAGTCACAATTTACTCTGCGTCTCTTTCGTGGGTGCCTAAGAGATTTGACATGCCACTTGGAGGATATTTTTTTTTGTTTTCTTTATTTCTTATCATGCTTCAGTACCACCACCATCCCCACCAGTGTCACTGCTGTCCCTCTGATGTGCCATTGTACAAGACAATATTCTGTAATTGACACTTTGTGCCAACATTTATACTTTTGTTGGTTTTTGCGGCAAAACAGGATGACCCCATCATAACAAGTGTGTATTTCCCCATCACCTCCCTTTCATTATTGTGAGATAAATGAATGCAAGCACACAGGGAAAATAAGCACCTCACAAAAGAAAAGACAAGTAAAGGAAACTCAAGGTATGTGTGGGTTGTCTATGCTAATGAAGTTTATACTTCCCACTTCATTAGCATACAAATAGCAGCACTCCACTTGTGAGCAGTTGCTAGCTCCATTATCTCCTGTAGCTGCTGTACACTTTGACGGGCTGCCTGATAAATCTGAGCGTGCCCTCACTGTAAAAGATTACAGAGTTGCTCCATCTGTCTACTCTGCCTGTGCATGTGGAGGTGGGTCAAATCTCATTTAAATCACTGCCAAATTTATCTCAAATTAAGGAGTAAAAAAACAACACACCATAGCACTTACTCTGTATAAAAGTGCAGAACAGCCCACAGCTTAAAAGTAAGTAACAATCCACTGACAAATGTCAAGAACTTGGCTCTTTGGTGACCATGTGGTGCTCCTCATTATGCTCATTAACAGCATGAACGTGCACAGCAGGTGCACAATTATTACATACTTTATCCTAGTTTATGTCGTGTAGTTTTGAACATATTAGTATAAGTGAATTGTAGCTGAATACATTTAGTTATACATGCTAACATTTCTGAAAATGCATAGCTAATCATATGCTAATTATTGTTGGTGATTAAAAGGCAATTATTTTCCACACAGCAGAGTATGAAGTCACTACCACCAATGTAGAAAGAAAAAAAATGCAAAGCTTTCAACATATGGAGGAAGGCTTTATCCACTAACTGGGTGATAAAACATACATTTGAGTTTCCTGAGCACACTTAGACTAAAATCTGCTTTGTGTTTTTGAAATCCAAAGTGGGTAAGTGCAAGGATGTTTGTTCAGGCACTCACTGACACCACTTTGAGCTTCACACTCGTAGTTTGAGTTAACATAATGGGCCTTAAGCTCTGGCACCAGACCTTGCCTCTCACACACACACCCTCCCACCCACATGCAAACACACACATACACACAAAGCTCTTCTTGCTGGTGAAAGATTCATTAGTGCGAGGATGCAGAGATCAGCAAGATTGGAGTGGAAGCTGCTTCATATTTAACAGTCTTGGGAAGAGAGCGAAGTCTTGTGGTCCGATAGCATGCAATTTTCATCAGAGTAATGGCAGATGATGTCTTAGATGCTTGGAGCACTGTGCCGGAGAAGAAATCAGGCATTTCATTGCTCTGCTCTCAGCACTTACTATTTACTTTTATGATTGTTTCCTTGTCTATATAAATCGACGGGATATTCATCACACGAGGAGCAGATAGTGGTAGGTTGGCAGTGCAAAAAGAGGTAGCGTTAATATTTTTATCAGCTGAATTTGCATGGTACAATGAATAAATCCACTTAAGTAATGGTTTCTAATTAAGCTCTTTTTTATTAAATTCTTCCTAGATATTAAACTCAAACTCACATTCTGTCAGCTAAAGGTGCAGGGTTTGAGATTAAAGAAAATTTGTAGGGAAATCATCTCATTAGCTTATTCCTTGTCTCTGTCTCTCTCTCTCTCTCTCTCTCTTTTGCCTATATATATATATATAAATATATATATATATATATATATATATATATATATGTATATATGTGTAGTTTACAATTAAACAGAACTCATGCATGTGTGTTTTCCCAGTTTAAGCACCTTATCAATTTACTACTGGAGGATAACTGGATGTTGTTAAATACCTCCCTTCTTCCATTGCTGTACTGAAAGATTCTGCAGATTCTCATGAATGCTGTCAAAACCTAAAAAATAATGCATGAAAGGTTGGCCCAAAAGTGGACACTTGCACGAGTTCCACAAGCCATTTCCACTGAACCTGTCTAAAATGATGTTGTTTCAGCTGACAAAGTAAGAATGGAGTTTGACAGTGACAGGTTAACACTGCTTGTGTTCATCTTGCAACCGTCTTGCTTTATGCTCTCAAGAGACCACTTTTGACCCAGTTAAGGAAGGTACTATGTACTAGTCTTGTGCAGCAGACAGACACACCTTTGGAGAAATATCTGCTCTGCAACTCAGTTTATCTTTTACTCTGTAGGTCTTATTGGACAATATGTGGGAAACACATCATTTCTTATATTACTTTTGTGTTATATTGTTCAATTTATTTCAAAACAGGCTATCCAAATAAGTTAAGTGAAATAAAATAATGTCCATGTATGATTTGGAAGTATAAAAAAAAGAAATGATTGCATGAAAAGTCAAAGATGTACATTTTCTGGACTGCTTGTAAATGTTGAAATATTTCAGAACACATGTCATTTGACAGCTGGCCTTTCTAGTGCTGAATTTTGTTCCCCACACCTAAGTGGCCTATAGATCATATATATATATATATATATATATATATATAGATAACAATTGTGTAGCAAATTATCCTGAGGAAGTCGGTCAATATGGATGTTTGTCCTATATTCCAATAGAGACCCTCCATGGACAAATGACTTAATTATCGAGTTATATACAGACATGACCCTATTTACCATCGACATTTCAGATGAAGTCACGGTTTGAAATATATTCTAAACTATTATATCTTACTGTGTGCAAGTGAATATAAATTATATGAATTTGAATTTCAATGACGATGTCTCATATGTGATTGAAAAAAATCAGAAGCCATGTAAATCTTAAATGTTTTGACCCCTGGAATAGAGCATTTTTTACACCACTGATTCAGAGCACATCAACCTCCCGAGATTCATGTTTTATCATACGGATATCATTTCAGGTGGTAATATAGATTGCTCTGCCACCTCCAGAGAGAACCTTTTCATCTCTGACTGTCTGTTTCGTTTTCCTCTCACTAACTCAACATCGCTTTGGCTGTTTTTGTACTGGGTCACTTCACTGAAACATCATTGGCCATCATATGCAGCTCTCACAGTAGTAAATCCCATAACTACCTCCCAGAATTATTCTTACTTTTTACTCAAAGCTGATCTGGGTATGTTTATACAGACATCAATTGGATGCTGGTTTGAAGGTCCAACATCTCCAAGGCAGTTAGCAGACAACAAATTTAGAAATGTAAATCATCTTACTTGAGAAGCACGGCATGTACAGTTTACATAAAGAAAAGGGATTTAGTTCGATGGATGGCAATGTTGACATGTCTGTCATTTAGCTACCATTTTAGTCCAGACTGAAATACCTCCACAACTACTGGATGGATTTCCATGAAATTGTGAACACACATTCATGTTCCCCTCAGGATGAATTGTTATCACTCTTGTTAACCCCTGATGTGTCATCTAGCGCCATCATCAGGATAAAATCCCAAATGGTCCAATACTTTGGTTTATGATCAAATACCTGCAAGATTAATTACGTTCCCATCCGCCTGAGCTGTACTTTGTGTGTAGTGCTAATTAGAAAATGTTAGCATACTATCTCTCTAAACTAAGATGGCAAAATATATTAATTATTAACAAAAAGTTTTTGATCTTTATTCTGGATATGTGATGGTTGAATATTACTGATATCACCTCTAAGCCTTAGTATTTCAATAATTCTCTTTTTAGTTTGTCAACACTGTATATATTTTGCCCTTCCTGCTGCCTGTTATGAAATAATCATTTCAGCGATAATTTGTTTTCTACAAATAAATAAACTGAATTAGATTAAATGAACTAGTATAAATTAAACAGTTATGAACATTTGAGTCATACCCCAGAGCCACTGCTGCATCAACAAGCCATTTACGCATTTTATTTTTTAACCCCAAGTTGAAATGTTCTTTTTTCCCTACAGGATATCTCTAAAGTTCAGAGAATTGTCACAGCCAGTAAATCACCCATGAACACCGGAGTAATGAGGAGAGAGACTGGTGGAGTTAAAGAGTGCCAAATGGAAAAGGTGAGCCTTTAGAGTAATTAAACTGTAATGGCCTATGTGACCTGAGGGCCCGTATCCATCAGTTCATCTGTTCCACGAATTCAAGTCCCTCATCAGAAATCAAACAAGCAACTTTTACTCCAAGTGTCTTGATAAGGTTCAGTAATTGAACATCTTTGTGAAAGAACTGCAAATAGTTTCAGCTTGATGATACATTCTTTAGTTAATGGCTTTTATCTACTTCTACTTTCACAATTTACAGATATGAAGTTTACAGTTTGTTTTGTTGAATCTGTTCTTATTGCACATTAGCAAAGTATTACAAGCTCCCTCGTGCGAAAAACCATTAGTGTGTTGATTAATCAACAGTAAATTAATCCACCTAAAATTTGATTTTCAATTAATCAATTAATCATTTATGGAGCAAGTCATTTAGAGCTTCTCTAATGAGAGGATTTGCTTCTTCTATCATTCTTCTATCATTTTAAGTTGAATACTGCTTGGGTTTAGACTGCTGATCAGACAAAAGACAAACTCCTCTACAACATTTATAAAACAAAGTTGATAGTTAATTTATCAACTAAGTTGATAACTAAGTTATGAAACATAGTTGATTAATCGATTAGTTGATCAGCAGAAAAATAATGAGGATTACACTGAGGATCTTCATTGTACCATTTGAGGCAGCTAAGTGCCTCACTGGCACTTTGAAAGCTGTTATTGAGGGAGGGATGATAGAGAGAAGCAGTCACTAACCTCTCCTATTCAGATTTTTTTATGAAGGACTTTGGTACCTCATAGTCACAAGCAGCTGTGAGTAGTCAGTTATCAGGGAGGCTCCGAATGAGTATCTCCAGCCCTGTCAAAACCAGGAGGATTTGAAGAAAGCAGAGGAAGCGAACAGAGTCCATAAGGATTTCTGACAAGTGGCTATCAAGAACTATTACAGATATAACTTGATAGACCACTGGAGACAGGGGAGTAAAGAGGGATGCCACCCAGAGAGGAAATTACCCTCTGTGGAAACCGTGTCAAAGAGATTGTCCTTTAATAAAATCGTGCCAAAAACAATGTTCACTGGTGTCGCATAATTTATTATATAATTTTGGCAGGGTTGTAAAAATCCTGCAGCAAGAGGGAGAAACATTCTGATACAGATAAGAGGAGACATAGCTGAAACAGAGACTCGGATATTGTGTTTGCTCGTAAACACCGCCACACACACACACACACACACATGCATCCACCACCCCGTCCTCCTCTCCCTGTAGGCTAGGAAGAAATGAGGAGAGACAGTTTGTATGAGCGTGAATAGTTTGCAGTCTGTGCTTCAGTTTGCAAATGAAATGTGATGGGTGTGCTGCAGTCCAACAAATGGTTTGCTTTTCACAGACACACCTCATACTTGAAATGTATATATCATACAAAATGTATTAGGCTTGAGATTGTCTCCTGGTGATGGGAAACACCCAGGCGTTTGTCTTCAGGTAAAGATGGACATTTCATGTAGCCACATATACAACTCTGTAAAAGAATAACAGATCCTGTAGAGCTGCAACTAATGATCATTTTCTGTATTGATTAGCCTATTTGGTAATTGATTGTTATGTCTATAAAATGTCAGAAAATGCTGAAAAATGTCCCGTCTCATACTATGAGAGCCCAAGGTGACATCTTCAAATTGCTTGTTTTTTTCTGACAGACAGTCCGAAACACATTTACCATGATACTGTAAAAAAAGCAGCAGATCTTCACTAGAAACAGAAAGTGTACACATGTTAACAGCTTACCTAAATCACTGCCATGAATCAAATCAGCTGGATGATTGTATGGTTGTAGAAGAACTCAATTAAACTTCTCTTAGCTTTTTTTGAAAAGATCAAAAGGGCATATTAATGTCAGTGATATGGTTCTATTCATCTCATGTGTTTTCACTAAGTTGACACAACTTCCCAGCATGCACTCAGTACACTGCACTGAGATATTTTCCCTCTACTCCTATAGGCCGGGGGCGACTGCTTCCAGAATCAGACGGAGGATTCAGCCCTGGAAAGTAAAAAGCTACCAGAGCCACAGCAGGTGAGCGTAACTCGAATTTATATGGAAATAATAACAAATGCTGACATTTCAGAATGTAGCTACTCTTGTTGCTCCAGTGAATTCTTGGTCTCATTTGGCCACAAATTATAAATCAGTTAATCAGGGGAAATGTCTTACAGGATAAGGCTCATGTTTTTGTTTTGTTTTTTCTTATTGTCAACAAATGCCTTGAAAAGACCAAAACCAAGAATGTGTTGTATCAACTGGGACAGTCAGCCCCAGACTAATTTGTTCCAACTAGAGATGTAAATCTTAAACACAAATGTTTTTTGCAAATGTTACCAACAGGAGTAAAAAGTGCATTTGTTGGGGACTATTTTCAGCAGTATATTAATTTGGTGCACTACTGAGTATTTACGGCACAGTCTATGACGTGTATCCGGGACTCAATATAAACTACAGTATGTGTGTTCATGAAGAAACATGTCAGCCAGTGCCACTTTGTGACTGATTCATGTGTTTTTAAGGGCATGTTCTCATCTTTACTTTGTTTGCTCTGGTCCAAATCAGTTGATGAGTTTGTAAACTCAGAGCGTTTTCCCCTTGGTTCAGTTTCTTTTCACACAGAGAAAAATCCAAGTGAACTAAAATGCTTCACTACAAACCACGTGAGAACGTTCACTCCACTTATTGGTCAGATGTATCAGTGGGTGTTACACACAGTAACAAGTAAATACAGGCAGAAGGTCCTGTGTTGTAAACTAGTGTGTACTTCTATGGGAGAAACATTGCTGGTTTCTTCTCAGGTTAGTTGCTGGTACTAGAAACAGTTTGCACGTTCTGACACATCCCAGAATGCAAAGCACCCCTGGCTACAGGAGCTGTTAAGCTCAAACTTGCGGATTATACCGCATAGTTGTGTCGGATCGAGGTCGGATCATGTTCCCACCATGAACGAACCGCTCCAGAGTTCGTTTAAACAGAACCAAACAGGTTAGGTGTGAATACGCCCTTTTTGGACAACATAGGAGGTCCATGGCACAGAAGAATATGCAATATCAGACAGCTACACAGGGAAATACAGGTGGATCTAATCAATTTTGGTTTTGGTCTTTCATAAAAAACATTGCCTTTTTATAGGGGTTGTTGAAAATAACTGAGCTATGTATAGCTATTAAAAACATTTTTTAGTTTATGTGACGTGTAATTATACATTACACAAAGTCATTATCAAAATGTGAAAAACGTGTAGCATAATCGAACATGTTTTAAAGGACTTCATGGGAAGAAACATTAGACAGATGTAACTAGATCAGTGTGACTACACAGTGACCTACTACGATTCAACTCAACAAAGTGAAACAAAGCACAGCAAGTGATGGAAAGACCCACAAGTGGCACCTATATAGTATGTGATATTCAAAGCCCTGCCAAAGCCTATGCATAACTGCCTCCCTCATCATATCATTGAACTAAGTCACACCTGTTTGGTGGTGGCAGATGGTACAGCAAAACAATGCATCTCATTTCAATGCAGTGCAATACTGTGTAACTGAGCAACTGTCTTGCATTCCAAGTGGCAGTGATCCATTTTTAGACACAGACTATTTGCACAAGAATACGAGAATATTTCAAAAGAGATCTCGACAAATAGGCAGATTTGACTTCACTGGTTTGTTTCGTGCCAGAAAGATATTCAGTGAGGGAGTCTGACAAATGCTTTTTTTATGTAATACAACAGCGGACTGTGTGACTGATTCAAAGCAGTACAAGATAATGGCATTCTGTTTTAGATTCAGTGTAGTGAAATATCTCTACATAATATGTTACATGTTATTGAAGTCAAAGACACTTCATTTCCCGAGGCAGTTGTGCTGTTCTGTGTTGACAAGATGCAAGACTAGCAAAAAATACAATAATAGAAAGAAATCTGTGTTAGTGAACAATGTATATTTTAACAGTAGTGGTGTTTTGCTTTAAATCCAAACATTTCTATGATGTTCCACTTTTTCATTTATAATTATTCAGTTTTTCTAGAAGCAGTAGCAAAGTTGACAAGAAGAGATGCTTTGTAACGTCTAAGTTGAGCTAATGAATTCTTTTTTTAAATCACATTAATTTGTAAATTTCCACATTGTGTGCAACACTGAATCTACAAGCGACTCTCTTTTCCTGCTGTCTTTTGGTATCTCTCATGCGCAGCACTTGCTATTCATGGTGTAGTAAACAATCTGATTAGTAATGATTGCCGTTTTGATCTCTGTGGATCAATCTGCATTAAAGGGCCCTCCATTCCTGTCACTACTCTACCTTCATTATGTGTTCTCATGTTCGATTTGTGAGACTGATAAGCTGAGTGGCATCTCCCCTTGTGTTCATTTTTGGAAGAAAAGGCTGGTCTTGTGGTCTTGCACATGTTGTGGGGTTTTTTTTACAACACAAAGAAGGGTTTAAATAAAACAGCCACATATGCACTTTTTAGGTTAGACATATTGTACAATAAGCCATCATCTAATCACTCCGTCTCCCCTGATAGACTGATCAGACATAGAGGCTCTCGTCAATGTGGCTTGAATATTGACAGTATGACAGATCAACACCACATACCCACAGAGGAGTTTATTATTTATTATTTATTTATTATTACTATTATGGTAACAACATGGAGGAAAATAACATTGTTTTTTTGGCTTGGTAAATATAATGTGGATGCTTTAAAGCTATAGTATGCCTCATCAAGTTTCATTAAGAATTTTACAACAAGGATCGCCCAATATCCAAGAACACTAAATAAAATATGTATATGTCAATATATACATGGCATTCGTTTTAGTTGCTAACATATTCCAAGTAATAAAAAACATCTGCCTGTTGTGTCAGTTTGTTAATTAGTTATTTGGTGTCTGCCTACATATTCACTGACGCTGACAATAAAAAAGGAAAGGAAGTTGATTACTTCCTTTTTACCAAATCTTTTGGCCGAGTGCAACAAACGTTGCCCATAGTACTACGAAAACGTTTTCTTTCTATTCAAACCTTTGAAAAAGAAACACAGGAACAACATAAGTCAAAAAAAGTGACAAAACAACTATTGTAGAGGGAGGCAGATAGGAAGAGGGCTAATTCCTTTAGGGTTTATCGTATCCAGGATGGTGTATCGGTTAGAATACAAATGATAGGCAGAGATGTATTTATTTTAACTGGTCACTGTCCAGTTGGACTTATTGATGCTGTACACGTTCAACATCACAACAGTCTGTAAAAGACAAACTATCATCAGGCATTGATATCATAACGTCATATCAGCCTAATATAAACACAAATATATATATATAACTATATATATATCCCATCACATTCTTAACAGAAATACAATTACATTTAAATGATAACAATACTAAAGCAGTCAAACAACCAGATATTACTTGCACGCGTGTGCATAATTTACACAGTAAAACCAGTGCTTATACATTCACACTCCAATTAAACTACATAAACCGTGATGTCAGCGCTTAACGGACATTATTTCCCCAACAGGTACTCTCACATGAACAGCTAGATACGGCAGGACTACGCCGCGTTACTCCACGCATGGCGTGGCTAAAGCTAGCGATACTAGCAATACTGAATGTTATGTGCGCACCGAGCTAACGCAGTAACATCACTCATGACAATACGGAACGTACTCTAACTTATGTCTGCATCAATAAACATAAGGCACTTACATTCCGTCATAGACTTGATGTTTAGAATGTTACAGCAGGCAAGGTATACAAACACAATAGTGAGTCGGCAGCATTATCTTCGGCTACTC
>JAVQJL010082237.1:0-68774 GCA_036024295.1 Nannoperca obscura | reverse complement strand
CCGTGGGCCCTTCTCCTTGTTCTTTGCACATTGTCCCCCCCCCCCCCCCCCCCGCAACCATACACCTCCTCCTCCCTTCTCCTTCCACCATGAGTCATTTCGAGCACTCTGTGCTCCCCTCACTACGCCACAGAGCCACTCAGGACAGACATTCATCAGCGGCTGAGATGATAGATGCTGCTCACCACAGCTCCAGCAGCCAGTTAGCCCGGGGTGATGCCTTATGCATTTAGATATCACCTGGCTGGCTGTAGTCTACCGCCTCAACCATCCAGTGCACACACAAAGGAACTCAAGTTAACACACACACACAAACACACACACACTCACTGTGCTGCCTGGTGTCTAAGACTGGATCTGTGACGACAGAGAAAGTTTGGTGCATGTATCAATGCATGGATAAGTGTATTTGCCCTTTAGTAAATTGTATTTAAATGTGCATGCAAGAGTGCTGCAATGGATTGTGTATGTGTGTGTGTGTGTGTGTGTGTGTGTGTACGTACGTATGTATGTATGTATGTGTTTGTGTGTGTGCTGTAGATTGTATGTATGTAAATTTCAGGGGAGTTAGGTTAATTAGGTCTGAAAAAGAGGTGGGTGTGTCTCTCTCCTCTATGACAGGCTTATTTACATAGGAAAGCTGTAATTACCCTAACGAAGCCCCTATCCTATCAGGGAGAGTGCACACACACACACACACACACACATACACAAAGACACACATGAGCAATCCCCAAACAGGTTTGAGCTCAATCATGCCAAACCTGTATTTTTCATCACTCCAGATCCCTCTCAGAAGCATTCCTTTCACATGTTCATTTCTAATTGAATGGCATCCTTTGCGGTGCCAATCAGTCGGTTTGTTGGAATTTCTCTATCAGCGCTCATTGGCTTCTAAGAGAGATGTGGGACCTGTTCCAGCACTTAGCAATCACTTCCTTCCTTCTGCCCCTCCGTATTCTTTTGTAAAAACAGGCTTTCCCTTTGTGAGTTACGGTTGATAGAATAAAAAAGACTTGCTTTGTGTCGTATCAATGTAAATCAAAAATTCCAACCATTGTTACAGAAAATGAGAAGATGTAAGAACAGCGTTGACATTTGGGGGATTAATTTTCCATCAAACCAGCTGAAAGTAAATTAAAATGAATATTCTCCATGTAGCGTGGCACGTTCAATCAGTTTGTTAACGGAAAAACTCGCCCACAAACCTTTGACAGTTTTCGGTGTGTTATTTCAGTGGTTACCAACCTGGAAGTCAGAACTCCATGTAGGTGTTGCAAGATAAATCAAAGGGGTTGTGAGATGATTAACAGGATAGAAAGCATGAGAAACCATTTTTTTGTTTATGTTGATTTTCTCTTAAAGTAATAATCTCTGGATGCATTCAAAAAAATCACTATTTGGTTTGACCGGTCACAAATAATACATACTGTATATGCAACCTGTGACAAGCTAAAAAGGTTGGGATTCACTCTGGTACCTAATTTAGTAATTTCCTACATTTCCCAGAATTCCTTTTACCAACCTGGAGATAATGTGCTCCAACATGCTGAATTCAGTGCATGTGAGGAGAGCATTAGTCTTAAGTTGAGAGCATGAAAGCAAGTTTCTTTCTGTCAAGGTGTGCCCCTTACAAAAAACACAACATACAGTAAGTCGTGGCATTATATGATGATGTTCCGAATGAATGTTTCTGGAGAAAATAGTATTTCGACATCTTCTACAATGGACTCTGTGCATGAATGTTGAATAATAGTGCGAAAAAATCGTTGAATACTGGTCATTGACAGAAGCTTTTACTTTCTGATTTTGAAACATTAATGCCAAAACCTGTTTACCATTAACAATTTAGGTAGTTAGAGGATAGTTTCACCCAATAACAAAAAAAATAATCCTGTTCTCAGGTTTCAAGATATCCATCTGTAAAGGTGTATTCAGAGTAAACACAAGATAATTTCCAGGCGACGCAATCGCAAAACAACCGGTCAATGCAAAGACATGAGTGGACATGAATAGACACAGATTCACCGTGGATGATGCAAATTCAGTGTGCGAAATACTCTATGACAGTCGGGGGCTCTCGTGGTATGGCCGGTACATATGTATGTGTGTATGTATTTATGTATATATACACATACACTTCCATCTCAGAGACATGCCCTCACACCTCTCCAAAACTATGCATAATATTACGCACAGCTGGATACTTTCATTAACTCACCGAGATTTAACTGTCAACTGGCCTTGTGAGCTTTTCCAGCACTGTTCTGAGAGATTCGCAGTTTAAACAGCGACATCAGGAATAGCAGCGGAACCGCGGAGTCAGAATGTATTACTGCGCCGCAGATTTACGACCGGCATCGGCATAGACCCCCCGTATTTCGCACACTGTGCAAATTGATATAATCCCAAAGCTGTACGACTGCACTTTGTGAACGTAGAGAGACAAGAAGTTAAAAGAAACAGGCCGAAAGAACCAGAGTTCCTGGTGAGTCCGAGCTGTCGCACAAACTCACACAGCCGCACTCTATATGTAGGCCGCTAGCTAGCTAGGTGCAGCTAACATCTGCACAGTCGGTACATTTGGCTGTTCGAGATGAATTAACACGGACTGCAACAACAGTCTAGCAGTCAAAGTAGCGTGAATAACACAGGGTTAAAAAATTGCTACGCATTCAATCAGAACACACCTTTAAAAAAATCAATGACATCAGTTAATTGGAGACACCTTTTATCAAACTAGTTGTCCCTATGAAAAGTATGAAACACTGAGGTATGTTGGTGATCCAGAGAAACCAATTTTAATGTCATTTTTAAGTGCTTTGAGCAGTACAATACAATGGAGTCCATTTAACTCAGGCAGCACAATGTTTAGACGCAGATACCCCAAACTTTGACTCATGGCTATCTGCATGGCAAAATACCACTAGCTGTAAGTGAAGTAACATGTATTTTTACTTTGTTATAATTTGGGCGAACTGACCCTTTCAGTATGTCGTGCAGAGTAGCCGTGCTGGGAATGTTTCATCATTTCATCGCAGTCATTTGCATTTGCCCAGTTGTCATTAGATACCCCAGACAACCGTCCCTCATCACCGGTTGTTTGTTTTTTTGACTGTGTTTGAGCATTTTAGTGTGGATTTTTGCTTTGAACAATATGTACCAAACCCAGCACCTTTACCCATGCAGCACCCAGTACTCCCATCACCTCCCTGAGTGTCTGCCCTTCCCTCTCTCTGCACTTCCTATTCCAACAGGAATTTAATCTTTCAAGCCATCGTTGTTTTTCTTCTCCCCTATTTTTACTGCTGCTGCTTCTGCTGCTTGGAAGACCATAGACTGCCTCTGTATGCTCATGCCCCCCCCACCCCACCTCCTCCTTCTGTGAGCCTGTCTCTCTCTTTCTGTATCTCTATTTGTCTAACTCTCTCATGCTCACCGTCTCTCTCTGCCTGTCTCTCTTCCTCTGCTCTCTGTCCTCACCCCCCCCTCCTCACTTGTTCTCCTCTCTACTTCTTCACTCCTTCTCACCCCCCCCTCCCCTTTTTCTCCCTCCTGCCTTCCTCCTGTCTGTCTATCTGCTGTTTCGTAGCTCTGCTGCACGTGCCACAGATTCAGATGGCAGTCAAATGGTAGACGGAGACAAACATGGAGACACATGCATGCAATTACATGCTCACACACACACACACACGCAAATGCATATGCAGACCGGCAACTGCACGCATGGAAAGAGACTCACGCACACACATTTGTGCAAAGGTCTATACACGTGCACATACAGACGTGCACATTCATTTTTGTCATACACATTCAAGTATTTCAGTCACCTCCCTCATTCAGTTTAGTAGGGAGGATATTACTCTAGGAGCACAAAGCTATCAGAAAACAGAATGCAGAAAATATTAATGAGAATGGAGACTTTTCTGAGAGATTAAAAATGAAGAAACAGGGAGTTGTGGGAGAAGTTGATATATGGCGCAGTGAAGAGAAAACAGTATATAGACTTTTCAGGTGTCAGTGTACGTGTTGTCGTAAAAGTACAGGATACTATTTGTGTATTGACTGTTTTAATGTTTGGGTGAGAGGGAGACAGCGACACCAAGAGAAGGAGGGGGGTGGGGGTTGGAGGAGAGGGAGACGCAGAGAGGAAAGAGGTCAGTCTAAGCTTATGAAACATTTTCTAACCTAACCCGGCCTATTTCTGACAGGGCAGGACTGTGGACGTACAGTCAGACGCACAAGTTCCTCGGGTTGACAGCGACATGCCTTTAGGGATTGACACAGAAAAAGATTCACACACACACACAACTACACACACTGTAAGCATCTGACATAGTAACATGTAAGTCAACGACCTTTCACCTCATTCAGCTGTAGGGCCTTTTTGGAACTGGAAGCTCCTTTGAGTTTGGAAAAACCAAGGAGATGTTAAAGCCTATTTACCTCCATTTATTCTCTCTGGAATTGCACACATGTCGTTAAAGGAATAGTTCAACGTTTTGGGAAAAATGCTTATATGTGCTCTTGCTGAGTTAGATGAGAAGACTGAAAGACTGTCACCCCTCTCAGGTCTGTGTGTCAAGTATTAAGCTAGAGATAGGAGGTTAACTTAGCTTAACATAAAGATTGGAAGCAGAGGGAACAGCTAGCCTGGCTTGTCTATTAGCACCATGTAACATTACAAATGAAAATGTTGTATCTTGTTTAATCTGTACAAACAGAAATGTAAAATGATCATTTCAGGTTTTAGGGGATGTTAGGTGCTAAAACAATTTCTTGACTTCTTCTCCTGGCTGTGGTTCACCAAGAAAAAGTACATAACCCTCCACCCACCCAGAACCATAAATAATAATAAAAAAAGACAGAGTCTTAACTTAACTGTCATCTAATGTAACACAAAATCACTTAAAACATATTTCTTAAAATGTTAAACTAGTCACATGTCAAAAATATGAATTTTGAGTTTGAAAGGCAACATGTTGTTTAGGTTCTCCACCTGATGAGTGACAACATACAGAACAGATCATAAATGATGTTGCTAAATCCAATTGGAGAACGGCTTCATATGTCATAACTTCATGTTGTGTCTTCACGCTTTGTGTTTATATCATAGTATCATGTGTTAATGTTGAAACACGCTCATGCTGTGGCCTTGCTCATCAAATCAATGACCCTGAAATATTCTCTGGTCCAATGAGGAGTGCACGAACTGATATGTAGACACTTAGTTTGGGCAAAATAAAAAAATATGATAAAGGCAAAACTATTTTACTAACAAAATTTAAGCTTCCTGTTTACTTTGACGATCATTTAGCTTGGACACTTTTAAATATTTTCATACTTCTGATTAACCTTCTGAAGGGGGAAACAATAATATATCACCAACTGCAGTGACTGTGTGCTGACACCACCAGGAATAATGTAACCTTGATCTTGTTCCCATACCTCATAGAAGAGTTGTTAATAAGCACCTTATATACCCTGCTGCTCTGAGTAAACAATAAAGCAGGGGGTATAAAAGAATGGATTCAATCTTTAAAATATAACATGTGAGACTTTTTCACCTACATGCAAGGGCAACACTTCATTCATTAATTCACAAAAGCACAGGTCATACGGCACCAGTCAAACGTTTGGGCACACTTTCCCATTCGAGTGAATGGGGAAGTGTGTCCAAACTGTGTACATTTGGTATGGATTCAGAAATGTGGCAAATTTCTTTTTGCTTTTGCGTGAAGAATTCACAACATAAAGTGCTCACAGTCTTTTATTTACATTTGACCTGAAAGCTCGCGACAGAAACATATGTTGACTTGGATGTCAAATTGGATCCAGATTGCGTGTCCTCTTGAAAACGTTTGAACAGTTACAAGACCTTCTTTTTTATTTTTTTATCAGAGACACCAACATGAGTGTGCGGTGGTATAATTGGCTGCACAGACAGTCTACAGATGTTATTTTCTTTCAACTAGTAGAGTAATCTCAGATGCTGTATTTCTGTCACCTTCTGAGAGTGAGAACGATGTGTTCTGCACGCATTTCTCAAGTGACCAGGCCGTTGTTGCTGTTCACAGTCCTATAAAAATTCTTAATATATGCTTCTGTAAAAGTATGTTGATCAATTTTTAGCTCTTTCTGAATGTCGTGTTTTTTCATAGTTTAAGAATATTTATTCACCTAATAAACAAAAACGAAGACAGGAATTGGGAAGAGACGTTGGTTATGGAAGTATTTTTCCAATTCCAAGCCAATTTCAATCACATCCTCAATGTTTGAAACACCAGATAGTCTACAGGTTTATGTTTTGATCGTGTTTATTTCCCAAGTTTGGTATGGTGGATGGCTTTAATACCCATGAGCCTCGGCTGCTGTTGCTATGAGAAGAAGAAAATCTGAGTTGTAGCAAATTCAAAATGCATCATTGTTGGCAATTGAGAACAAACACCACACCTAGTTGTAGACTTTATTCAAAATGGATCCAGAATGTGAAGGTGAACCGACCAAAAATATCCACCAAAGTGTTGAATATTTTATCACGTTTCTACAAAGTGTAATCTTTAGCTTCTGTTCAATGTTAGTGGTGCACACAGCAGAATTTTAAGCTTGGTGATTGGATATTTCTACAGGTAATTTGACACAGGCTTGTACCTGCCATCCAAAGACAGATGCAGTTATTCACCTGTTGTACTGATGACTCAGCTTGGAGAGTTTCATGCCCATTCAAGCCCTAAAGTGCTCCAACATGGACAATGTATGCAGAAAATGACAAGGACACTACTCCCACTGTGCAAGTCCAGAAAACTAAAGCTGCACTAATTTATATTTTCGATTAACAATAGGTCACGACTATGTGTAATACAAAAGAAGTTACTTGTAGTGACAAGCCCACGGAGAATTATCACCCGGCAGTGCAGTTCCCCTCAGCTCCACGGAGCATTATAGTGTTTTTTACCTATAGGGTTCTGGTTCACTTTCACAGCTCTCAACTGAGATTTTCTTTTACAGCAGCAGCATGCAGCTGTTTTTAGCAAAACATTTGTGATAAACCCACTGTACACTACCTGGTGGAGACCAAAAACAGAGCTAAAAGTAGACTGAACATTGGAAACACGACTCCAAATGAAAGCTTCGTGCTAATAATAATAATATTTTTCTCCATTTCTGCTGAATGTGTGAATATATAAATAGGCAACTGTTTGCTAACATGTTAGCTATATCATCTTTATAAGGCAACATCAAAGTCTGTTCACAGGTTTGGGGTCACAGGTCTACTTCATATGTAAATGTGAATATGAAAATGTTCTAAAAAGCCTTTTGTGGCTGCAGAAGGAGCTACATTTAGTCTGGTAAATTGCCTCAAGTGATGTCACTGGAGTCAACATCGCTTGTGCTAAAGACTACAAGTTTGAAAATGTTAAAAATCTGTGGAGTTTACAAGAGAGCTCACCTGACCTCTGTAGCCTGCTTCTCATCTCTATTTGAAGCTAGCTGCTCGTGGCTACATTAGCTAGCAATAACACGCTGATCATACACATCTCTGACTGTCAGCGATCAAGTTGCATTGTGGGTAATGTAGATGGATAAAGATACGCCATATAAAGATGGACTGCTCCCCAAAAGTGAAGCCAAAAACATCTTGATCGCCTGGTGGCTGGCTGCAGTATAGGTCATAAACCCTACAGGCTCCAAATGGCGCCACCAACACAAGATGGCAGCTCCCGTATCCATGATTTTTTGGCTTAATTTGTTTTATAGTTGGTGGAAGTGGAAAAGCATCGTCCATCCTTATTTACAGTATATGGTTTTGTCAAGGAATTTAACATGTAGAATAAAAACATGATATCTCTGATTCTGCTGCATTGATTTTGATCCTTGACAGTGTCATAAGAGAGCGTTGCTAAATTGGTGGAGCACTCTTAAATTGTTCATCTAAAATGTAAAGCTACAATTTCAGTGATAAAATAACTCGATTAATTAAAAAAGTTGTATATTTATGTATTTTAGATACTAAGATTTTTTGTTTCTTAGCAAAGTAGCAAACCTCGACAAACTGACAATGTACACATAATGAAAACAGTTAAAGCCGACCAAAAACAAAGTGAAGTGTTTGAGACTTTTTGATCGCCCAAAACTGTGCTTGCAGTCAAATGTTCTGACCTGCTTGTTGTAACTTTGAAATGATTTTCTATTCACACAGTTTCAACGTTGATTCTATTTGGAGCACTATTGTTTTGTTGCTCCAGAAAGTGCACGTTGAACAAACCCCTGATCATTCACCGTGCATGGCGATCACCATCAGTTATCACAAGGGCAACAGTGATTCGTCTAGGGGTCAACGCGAAACATTCACATCATTAGAAACCAACAGAAATGACAAAGCATAACGCTGTGGTGGCAACAAACATGCAAAGCAGGTTTGCGTGCTTTACTGTGCTATTGTCCTGGATGAAGAGGTTTGTCTGAAGGTTTGGATACATGTGTTGTTGACTGTCTCGCCCCTCGGCTAAAACTACAGGGCCTCTTCTCCCCCCTGCGCAGGGCCCCTCAACCTCTCTCTTTCTCTTATTCTCAGCCATTCACTCCATCCTCCCTGTCGATCTGCTGCGTTCTCTCCCTCTCTACTCGCTCTCCTTCTCTTTCCCTGCTTGTCTACACACACACACACACACGCCCTTTCCATCCTTTTGCCTGTGCTCATTGCCCATATCTTTCTCCTTTCTCTCTTCACCCCCCCTCCTCTCCTTCCCTCCCCTCCCTTCCTCCACCTTCCACCACCCCTACCAAACCCCCATCCTTCTAAAACAGTGTGTTCTGCCACGCACGCACACACACACACACACACACAGAAAATCCCCTAGGAGTTGTTCTTAACTCGCTGACTGAAGCACGCTCTGTGTGTGTATTTGTGTGCATGTCTGTGTGTGTGCGTGTGTGTGCACATGCATGTTAATGCAGACCGTACATGGGGGGTGGGGGTTAGCATGTTTTTGTGTGTCTGCGCTGCTGACTCCACACATGATCCCCATTAGAGGCTGGCGGGAGTAGACACACACACACACACACACACACACACACTTGCACATACGCACTTGTACACACTGCACATGCACTCTCATCCACACCCACACACACACACATACTCACTCTCATGGACATGTACACATGTAAGCACACACGTACATACAGGTATACATGCATCCACCACACACACACACACACTCACACACACACACACTCACACACACACACAGTGGGGTTCTGTGGGGCCTGATCCCATTTCACCCCTGAGGCTTTTCCACCAACAAGGGACCAGTGTTGGAACCGGTTGATGAACAAAATTTTGAGCATTTTCATTGAAAAACACCGGTTCTCAGACATTAAAATTGACCATGTTCCGGCCACTTAAACCTGCTTTTCTAGAGCCGCGGCAACCCTGAGGATCGGGGGTAGGGTGATGTCATCACCATGTAAAACCTAACATCATTCCTAGGCAACCACAAGTGTCCTAGGAAACCAGATGTGTCGTGAGCAAGGAGGAGAGTTTTGAGGCTCAGTTTGGTAATGATAGAATTAATAGCAAAATAATCATTCATCTGTCATCTCAAGAAGCCGATGTTTTACTGGCAACATAATTCTTGAGAACTCACAAAGGCTGAAAAGTTTGCATTGCCAAGCTTCGTGTGCCAACCCAAAATGTGGAAGGAGATGGACAAATCCAGCTTCTCCAGAACAATGGAACAAAATCACATTGGACTACAAAAAAGTCAACAAGTGGTCACAGAAATAACAATGGAGCAAATTTCCATTTACTTCCATGTTGCCGCCAACCACCTGAGTTGCGTGTTGCACATGTTCTTTAAGCTAAAATGACTGTGTAATGTGGTGTTTTTTTTCCTGACTTGAGAAATCATAGGGGTCCAACAAGTCTTTGCCCTTGATTGCACTTGAATGGTTGATGTGTGACAATAGCTGAAAGAAACATGAATGGCCATGGTTGGGGTGAGGGTCAGGGTCAGGTTTCGAGTCTGTCCAATCAGGTTCTTTGTGGGCGTCACAATGCAACAACTCTGCTGTGGAAAGAAAATTCTGCCTTATTAGACTGCAAGTCTGACAAAACAAATGGCTGTTGCAACTAATAATTGTTGCAATTGCGATTGTATTTTGTACATATCGCAATTGCGATATGATTCTACGCTTACTTCAGTTGGCCAACAACAAGCGGAGACTTGCGAAGACTCGGCAACCTAAACACAACCATGTAACAAACATTTATAGAGTATCCAAAACGCAGAGCCACCTTAACTTGTCCAGCATTTCTCTTTGTCACAATTGATACTGAAGGTGCTTTCCTTCTGTACGAGTTTTCTGCAGCTGGTAGCTAGCGATAACAATGACGAAGATAACATTCGGGCAGCATGCAAGATCTATGCAGAGATATGATTAGATCTACTATGGCAGCTTTACATGTATTATTCTTAAAACTAAAATATTTGAATCCACAGCCTTGGAGTAAAGCAACACAATGTAAAATCACATTATAATCACATTTAGTTGCCAGTAACACCGCAGTGTAACCCACTATTGGTTCATATTAAGTCATTGCAGTGCAGTAATTGTTACAAGGAAATTCTCAACTAAATTATACCACCACTCAATGGATTAAATGATGTGTCAATATATATCGAGGAAAATAATTTTGTTGTGGCTCATTGCCCCCTTTTACTGTCAGGAATACCCTCAAGATTTTGAATCCAGCTCAAGAGAAGAACACCACAACAAAATGTAAAATGTAATTAACTGTCCACAGCAACAAACTCAGCATGTAATCTGTTGGATCACCTTATCAGGAAAACAAGTCCATGATAAAACTGGTGGAAAAAGAGCCTGAATGATGGTGAAAACACCTTAACTGCTGCTAAGCAAGCATCAATATTTGACTGGCTGTGCAACAAGTAACACAGGTAGACATTAAGCAATGCATCATTGAGCAATGCTGCCCATGACTGTAGAATCGTCTTAATAACACTCTCTTGTGCCATCCTGACCCTGCATTTTGGGATGCCTTGTTCTGTTCAAAGCCAGTAATAACTTAATAGTATCTTACGCTACAAGCTCCCTTAGAACTTTCCTTATTGAGTAAAGTCATCTCAATATGATTTAAAGCAATAATCATTAAGATTTGCATAAACTAAAACTATGTATTATAGCATTAATGACCAGCATTCAATGTATTTACATTCTCTAATTATCTAAAAGTATACTTTTCATTGTTAGTGGTGGAGTCCACCATTTCCAGGCAGGATTCAAATTCCTTTCACACACATAAAGGATTTAAAGGAAACAATTCAGCATTTAATCCAGTGTAACTGTTTGTAATTTTATCTCATTGATATCAGCGTCACTGCTAAACGATGTTTCAGTTACTATAACTGACATTTCCTACTGCTGCTGCTTCACAATAAAAGTGTTCAACATGGGGGGCTTTTATTGTGAAGCAGTGACAGGAAACACAATGTATTTGTTCACACTGACTAAGAACATTCACCAGTTGCTATTCTGCCGTATTTCTGACAAACTAGTTGCATTAGGAGTGTTTACTGTAGTATTAAACAACTTTTGTCACCTAATCAACCAGGACTGAAATCTTAAGGATTATAATTTTTAAAATAGAGATATTACTAATTAGTAATAGATTACTTTTGTTAGAAACTAATCCATCAATCAGTCAACAGAAATGCATTTATATAGCAGCTTTCAAACAAATCAAATGCAACTCAAAGTGCTTTACAAGCAAAAGACAAAACGTAGGACATTAAAAATGGATGTAGAGACTAATGCACACCAAAACAACCAGAAAAGCATTAAAAAGATACTACAAGCAATAAAAATAGCCTAACAATAAAATGAAGATCATGAAATACTACCCACTAATTACACTAATTGGACATGACGATGCCTGTTCAAAGAGAATTCCTGTTACAGCCACAGCATTTTGTCACGTAATAGTCAAACCAGCATAACTGTAGACCAGTTTGACTAAATGGCCCAGCTTTGGCACCAGTGATTGAGGCTTTTTTAGGCTACAAAGTAAAAAAAAAACTAAACACAAAAAATACATGTGTCTATAACAAATTCAGCAGTAAAGCAAAGTATATAGTCAGATAAGTAGAGCACATCGCCTTCTGTATGCCAAAGACATTGTTATCTTGTTGGCTGGGAGCACCGCAGTTATTACTTCCTTAAACACTCATTTTATAGCATCTCTGCATCACTGGGTTGTATACAGTGGACAGTAACAGCGAAGGAGGGAGTGACAGAGACAGAGCACATAATGTGATTTCAGAAGTCAGATCCACACCCAAAGCATCAAGAGTATAAGAGTATGGGACTTTATTTATATACTGTTATTGTCATTGCTTTCGAAAACCCAGTGATGCTCACTCAATAAAACAGCAGCTATCTCTCTGTCCCGACATGTGTGGAAGTGGAAAAAAGAAAGAAAAAAGCTGGATCATTTAATTTATTTCATTGGTTCCAAGCCTTAAGAAGATTATGGAGGTTATGAAGATCATGTTGGGTCACAAAAAGGAAAACAACCACTCAATTCACAACAAGATATCGCTCAACACAAACATTGAAGAAAATGTGTCCCAAATTGTGATATTTTACATTTAGTGAAAGAGAGCCTTAATCCTCAAAGTGAAAATAAATTAGGGTTCTTGTATTCTAACCCATATATTTGAGCTATTAAATAATGACCTCCATCTTTTGGCTTTAAATCAGAGCATTTTATGGACACTGGTTAATACACAGTTAGGTACCGGAATATTTAATAATATGAGATGTCAAAATCAGAAGTGGATTCAGTATCAGAGTCAGAATTGCAACAACTGGAGCACAGAAATATTGACCTGGTTAATTGGTGCTGACACACTGCAAGAGGTATTGCAGTGACACACTGGGTCCCGGGGAAACCATAACAGGAGCTCACATATTACAGCGTAGATAAGACAGGCTGCATGACGGCAGACTAAACATAAACACTCTGCAGGTATACATTCAGAGCTGAGGAATCTTTCCACTGCGGCAGCACGACAAAGTTGGTAACTGCCGATGTTCAAAGTGGAGCTGGGCTGAAACTCAGCAAAAGATTCAACACAGATGGCAAAAACGCAGCAACCCTGATTTGCAGACTGACTGGCTAATACCTGTGCTCACTGCTAATATGTACGGCACACAGATTTCCATATAATGTACAGTATTACCCATAAACGCAACAGTAGCAGCAAAAACAAAGGCAGCATGAGAGATAATCAGTCTTAAGTCCTCATCTAAACTACACCCAGTCTGTCCAATGCCTGCTGGCCCTGGGGATTGTGCTGGAGTTTTAATCCACTTAAAAGCAGAGGACCTCTGCTGCTGTTTCCAAGGGGCTTGACCCACGTTCCATGCATGCACGCGCGCACACACACACACGCACTTACACACGTGCACAAAAACAATCAGTAGTACTAGCATGCAGCACTATGCACAAATGTAGCCACTCCTCATAAACACACAGTGTTTTCACACATACAGTATTAAAGTAAAAGCACAAACGGTGGCATGTTAATCTACGCAGAAATTTAAAAGGACGTTCGGAGATTGATCATGAAATTTATAATAACCAGATTGAGTTTAGACAAGTCCTGTCAGACGTGTGAATTGCTTACCTTTATGAGAGGGCCAGAAAGAAAACTCTAATTTAAACCTATATGGAAGGTTGATGGATTGCCAATGCACAAGCTTACACTGACTGGATTTATTGAAGAGGGGTTAACAGTATTTCCACCATTGTTTAACTCCACTTTCTACTGTAGGTCTGCTACAGGATGCATGTGTGTATGTGTGTGTGTGTGTGTGTGTGTGTGTGTGTGTGTGTGAGAGAGATCTGTTCTCAACCTTTAATATCACAAGCATTTTTAAAGGAATTTGCTCTACTTATTCACTCTGCTGCACTAAAACAACTGCAAAATTATAAACAACACACACAACATTGTTCACATTTATGTGTTGGGAAATTAACTGTGATCAAAATGTTTTTTTTTAACAATAAAAAATATTTTTGCTCATGTTTAAATGGCTTATTTTGTGCCACGGACACAATGTCATACTTTTTCTCTTCTTGCACCAACGTTTGTCGTTATCTAATTTGAAATGTACTAATTCCCTATTCTTGCGGAGGGAGGGCGAACCACTGACTTGAACAGCTGCTTCATGACCCAAAAAACTGTCAGTCTTTCCCTGGAATAAATTGTGGAATATACCATCTTTGGGTACAGGGGGGAGCTGGAAACGTATATATTCAGGAAAGCGGGTGTCACTAGCAAGCGCGTACGTTTTAGCGGCATCACAATTTGTATGGTGACATTATATACTTGATTTCGTCAAACGTGGGGTGTTGAAAGCGTCAAAAAGGGTAAACATAAGGAATAGCCCGGAGTGCAGCTCCCCCGTGTTTCGGCGCCGTGTTTCTGGAGGACCCATAGTAGAATCAATTCAGCGAGTGGGGAGCTTGAAACCGTCCACTCATGCTTTCCTCCGAGTCTGAGAGAAACACAGTTGAAGTGAACACACAGACCAGTCGGCCGCACTACATGCCCACAACAGGCAGGCTCCGATCACTAACCAAAAACAACAGCAGTCTCTCTGCATGTAATTATAATACTACTCTACCAAACACTTTGCAAAGATCTCCAAAACTATATGTCACTTCAGGAATGGTGGAAAAAGTTCACGATGATACTGGATCTTTAAAAGTATAAGGTCATATGAACTCACTATAGAGTGCCACAGACACGTTGTAAATTCCTAAAGAAACATTCAGATATTTTATAATTCATTTTTCATTTTTTTGTGTCAACACATATTTATTTTAGAATTATATATAAATCATTTAATTTCAGGGATTGTTAGTTTGTCTACTCCGTGTATTATTTTACCTCTTGCAGATGTCATGAATGCAGATGATGTTCTAACCCTCATCAGGCGAAGCGACTCATAATGTAATGCTTCAAGATCAGGGTAGTGAGCTTCAGCTGTTCCACGCGTGGTTGTGCGTGCGTGCGAGCGCACCTGTGTGCGTGTACTTGCGTCAGAGGGGGCCCACAGCACAAAGGTCCTGTATTCAAATGAAACTTTGGTCTTTTTCAATTCCGATGTTAGTATACACATAAGAGAACAGATAACTAAATAATTGGGCACCAGTGGTCTGTGGGACAAAGTTAGAAGAAGAAACTCACAGGTTAAATAGTGTGTGCAACTGCTCCTAAAACTTGTGCACTGGCTGAGTAGATATGCTCTGCTTCCCACTCGTTTTGCTCATTCATAACAGCTTCACCAGTCTGCCTTCTGTTCTGTTGCTCTTCACTAATCAGCTCCACCGCATCAGCTGGACATGCCTTGCTCAAGGGCATCTGTTGACAGAGAGGATACTCATATAGTCATAAAGTCGTGCGTGTTTGCATCGCTGGTAATGGTAACTCACAGTCAGTGCGAGGCAGCAACAGCTCAGCCACGAGGCAGAGAAAACTCTTGAGCAAGGCACCGACCCCACACCTGCCGGGTGTGGTGCGCCTCCCGGGTGTTAGTAAAACTGCTGCATATGGGTGAGAAAGTTGCTAAGTCCAACATTTCCTTAAAAAAAGAAAGGCAGCAAATGTGCTGAGTTTCACGTGTTGGCAAGAGAGCAGAAAACCGGCATTATCTAAGGTCAGATTAGAGAAAGCATTCTGACCTTTTGACCACCACCGTGTTGCAACACCTGCTGCAGGCATCTGGGTGATCAGCTGGTGTTAACTGAGTTTTTTTTTTTTTTACATCAAGTTTGATGTAGTTATGGCGGTTACAGTGATTCCTCATGATGCATGTGACTCGTGTCTATGTCCCACGACTGTATGTGGGCCAGTATTTGCATGCATGTACAGTACCTACATTCATCTGCGTGCGCGTAATCCTCATTTGAATGTGTTTGCGCGTGCCTCACTGAGGGGTGTGTTTCCCCCGCCACTGGCCCACTCACCAATGTCACCTTCATGGGTGGCTCCATCGTAGGAGCATCCTTCAGAATGTAACAGATTAGCTTTGCAGGCAGGGATGTTGATGAGGTCATCGCTTCCCAAGGTCACACCTACACCGATCTAGCTATAGGCCCACTGGCGTTACCCCCCCCACCCCCTTTAGATCCTATAGAGGCTCGATTCTACCTCTAGATCTGAATAAGGCAGAATAAACCATATCCAACAGAATCAGCTCTATTTTACTACTCAGTGATAGAACAGGCTGCTTTGGCCGTTTAAGGCTTCCTTCGCTCTGTGAACAGACGTGAACAAGACAGTTGCAGCATACTGTACTGTCACTTATAGTTTTTCTAAGCCCCTATAGACTTTTTAATCCCTACACGCACAATTTAGAGTGCTGCGTAGTTGCAAGTCCTGTTATGCAACGATTGATGATCAGATCAGCGCTTAGAGATTCTATCACTTCCCGTGTTCATATATTTGAATACGCTGGGCACAAACTTGTGTGCAAAACTTCCAAAGGAAAAAGGACTTGCTCGGCTCCAGCTGCACTTTCAGGTCTCGGACCCAAATTCTCTTTTTTTGCCAGTCTGCCGGTGTCACTGTACGACACCGTGTACCAAAGTCATGGCTTTGTTCACATGAGCAGTAGTATCAGCAATAGTGCAGCAGGCATGCAAAAGATGGACTTGTACAACAGCTACATCTGTATGTGTACTAATTTTTCTCTGCTGATTCTCTACGGATGGCAAATCTCCCTCCTGTACAGTGCTACATCTCTTTCTGTATTCCTCTCCCCTCGTGAGACAATGAAGGCATTGAGGCAAAGCTGTTTCCACAGCCTGCGAACAAGAGACAGCCAGCTTTGTTTTGCAAGAGTGTGCGCACACACATATGCGCGTATGACAGATAAAGAAATGTGTTTGTGTGCAGGCTCACGAGTATTTGCGTATCCATGTGCAAATGTGTGTGTGCATGTGTGCGAGATGCCTGCGTCATGCGTTCGCCATGTGAGTCACTTGCGCTTGTGTAGGGCTTTAAGTAGTGAGTAAGAGCCCTCTACACCCTCGTCTGTCTCCGCTCTCACACTCTGGGGCCCCAAACACACAACCAGGGCTCTGCAGCTTCCTCCTCTGCCACTACTTCATCTCTGCTCACTGCCCAACAGGTTGCTCTGTCAATAGTGATTGCGCACAATGCAGTGCATGTCTAGGAGTTTGAAATCGGAGACGCATTCAAAAGGGAGACAAACATGTGACCACAATCACCTGCTTATCTATTATTTCAGAAAGGCAATAAAACAAACGTGAACATGAATTCCTCTTCATTCATCTGTCAGAAATCTCAACATGATGAGCCGGCTGAGGCTGTATTTGAATAATGACTCTGTCCAGAATCGTCTTCTTTGGTGGCCTGCTGGGATAATTGCAGGTGAGCCACGGAGGAGATAGAGAACAGCAGTGCAGAGAGAGATAAGTAAACACACAAGTGACGTCTGTGGTTGATGACTAATGCTGTGGTGACTCCACTACCCTCTGTCTTGTCTTCAGGAAGCTGGAATAAAGGTTGCTGTGAAGGCTCCACTGGCTACCGCTAACTGTTCTCAGCCATTAAACATTGGCAAATGTTCTTCATCCAAACAGGACATCACTGCTCATAGTGTTCCAGATTTATATTATTTTGCTAATGTGTCTTTGATGTGAACATATTTAGAGCCCTTACTCTTTTGCTTTGTTATTTTTGAGCTGCCAGTGTCATGGGAGTTCATTTAGGATGCTTTTACATGGCAAAACAAAAAAACCATTAATGTTGAGGTATGCAGCTGTTTTTGGACTTATTCCACCATCTAGTGGTAGTGCATATGCTGTTATATAGTGGGGCTACACACTGGAGGCGTCCTAATAATTAAGATCACAAGAGGTGAGTAAAAACACACTCGTCTTTACTAACATCAGCCCATATGAGCCATAATGTGACTTGATAACGACGAACATATGGTGCAGAAATAAAATATTTACCCTTTAAACACGTGATTAATTTTATTTTCAGAAACGCATCATAAAATATAGTGAATGCACAAACAAAATCAATAAAATAAAAAAAATGAATGGCAGTTTTGGGTGAAATTATATTGGCACAAAATAAAGAAAACACATAAGAGAAATACTCATTTAGACAGAGGTAGAGATACAACACAAAGAGGAATTAGCAATTAGGACACTGGAGGCCATTCAAAGCTTACTGTTAAAATTTACAATAACACTAAGAGATTGAAAACAGCTGTGGAATAATATAATTTAATTAAATAGTACCATTATTCGAGATTACTCTGTAGCACCTTGTTCATTGCGAGGTCACTGTCATGCTGCAAGTGTTTCTGTATCACTTGTTTTCCTAGCAGATGTCGAAATATATTTCTTCCTCTTCAGCGTTTCCATACAAACTGTATGTACAGTACTCCACGGTGTGATACAAAATGAGATCCATGAGGGCTTTTTCACACTGGAATGTTTTTTAAAATTTAATTTAATGCACTTTACCCTCTCTTGAAAAGCAGCACCACGTACAACCTCATTCATTCTCCTCATCCTATGCGGCCCCATCTTCATCCTCCTCTTGTTCTGGCAGGCTGCCGGGACAGGGCTCCATGGTAACAGCGACGCCCATGCCGCTGCGTCCAACAGGCATGTCAGTGACGCACGTCCATTCATTTCTTTCTGGAGAGTAACACTCGACGCTGGACAGGAAGCCGTGCTGGTTAAAACCTCCTGGATGGACACATACACACAAAGAGAGAGAGAGAGACACACACACACACACACACACACGTGTTTAATGAAGCTGTTAATACACCAATTAGGGAACTACAAATATAAAATTGAACAATTCAATTAAATGATCCTGTCTTAAGGTGTTTTATTTTTTACTTTTATGTTTTCAATTGATTTGATTTAGTAAAGTGGTTTGTTATTTTTTTCTCAGTCTAATTTCTCTTAACATTTGAACGATACTTCACTTTACTTAATTAACAACATTGAGTCATTGGGCCACATTGAAAACAAAACAGAGTACAGCCCACACTGTTGTAACAGAGGATCTCACTTATTTAATTACTTAATGAGCCTGAAATATTATTGCTTCGACATGCATAAATATCTTCTAAAAAGACGTATGATACAGATAAAGTATTTTCTAGTATAGACTGATGATCAAATTACTTGAAATCATGAAATCATGTTTGAACATTCAGTCTTTAATATTTTGATTAGCGATGTAACTGACCAAGGACAAAGATGCATCCCTGGTGCACTGTGACTCCATGTGCACTGCGACAGTAATGCATGGAGGCCCTGGGCTCCCACAGGTTCCTGGCTATATTGTAGCGCTCCACAGAACACAGCTGGCTTTGCCCATCATACCCTCCTACTGCGTACAGGTACGAGTTCACACACACCAATCCTGCAAAGACAGACAGACAGACAGACAGGGAAACGTACGGCTTATTCACATTCTTGCTGAGAGAGCGATGACAAGATCAATACCACTCTGCACGTTAAATATGTAGCTGGAAGCAGAAGCCAGTTAGCTTAGCTTAGCATAAAAACAGAAACAGCTACCCAGCTCTATCTTAAGATAACATAATCTGCCTACCAGCACATCTAAAACTCACAAATTAATATGTAATATCTCTCTTTTTTAATCCGTACAAAATCACAATCGTAAAAACCGTCAACTTCTGGTTTAACAGGAGGACTATTTCTTGGCAAGGTGCAGTGGAGACTCCAGCAATAACGTGTTAATCTGTGAGCTTTAGAAATGCACATAGGTCGGATTTTGTTACCGTCGGACAACACAAAACTAGGTGTTTCCCCGTTTCCAGTCTTTATGCTAAGCTAAGGCAACCAGCTGCTGGCTTTAGCCTTACACTGAATGTATAGAAATGAGCGTGGTGTTGGTCTTCTCATGAAACTCTTGGCAAGAAAGTAAATAAGCGCGTTTCCCAAAATAATGAAAATTGCTTCAAAGTCAGCATGCACACACCAAGGTATTAAGTGAAACTACTGGTAAACACAAGCATAAAAAAAACGTTATTTTGACTTAACTAAATCAAAAACATCAAAACTCACCCAGCCCACTACGTATAGTGTTCATGGGTGCAAGCTGGTGCCAGGTGTTAGTGTCAGGCATGTATTTCTCAGCAGTGTTCCAGCGGTTCTGCCCATCATATCCCCCCACCACATAAAGAGCCCCCCCACACGCCGCCACTCCAGCACCCAGACGAGCCACCGACATCGGGCAAATAAAGGCCCATCGATTAGACTCTGGATCCCACCTGTAAACCAAACAGCAGTTTTGCAGAGCAGTGATAATCTGTTCACAGCTTCTAATGACATTACATACAATCAATTAATATAATCTAATTAGTGTATCAGTGCTGCAAAAACTTTAAACCATTCAGAGGGCTGTGGCTGAGTGCAGCAACCTTCTCAATCTACACAAGCCAGTCAACTTTAAGTGGATTAGGTTAAACTGGCAACCATGTTTGGCAACTATTGACAAGCTTTATTTAAAGCCAAAAAGGTTGTAGCACCACTGAGAGCCACATGATTCTGTAATCTAATAGTTGTCTCTAAATTGTTGTCCATGGTGTCTTAAAAAAGTGGGTTTTAAGGTCCATGGAATAATAATCTTATCATACTATAAACTACATGTCTTTAAAAGAATAGTTTGATGTTTTTTGATTTTTTCCCCAAATAAGCTTATTTGCTTTCTTGCTGAGAGTTAGATGAGAAGATTGATACCACACTCATGTCTGTCTGCTAAATATGAAGCTACAGTCAGGAGATGGTTAGCTTATAGCTTAGCATAAAGACTGGCGGTAGAGGAAACTAGCTTGGCTTTGTCCAAAGCTAAATGGTAATTTGTGAGTTTTAGAGATGCAGACGTGCATTTTATTTACCTTTGTACAGAGCCAGACTAGCTGTTTTGACTTTGTTCTTTATGTTAAGCTAAACAAGCCGCCTTCTAGCTGTAGCTTCATATTTAAGAGACAGGCATGAGAGAGATATCAATCTTCTCATCTTACTCTCTGCAAATGATCTCCACAAATGTTCCTATTCCTTTAGTACTGGACACAAACAATGCAAGGTATAACAACAACAACAATAACTACAACAACGAAGAGCTGAATCATAATGAGGCAGGTTGGACTGCATGTTCACCAACTGGTTAATGATTAAAAGGTTGTTGGCTCAGTTCTTGGCACTGGATGTACTCCAGCTGTAAACTGCGGATAGGGGGTCACTGATATTACAATCAGCTGCCCTCAAACATTGACGTGACGTGCCCTTGACAAAAGCACTATACGTTACTTTTTGAGTCACTGGGCTGACACCGACCCTGTGCTCTGAACCCTGACATAACTACATGCAGCAAGGCAAAGTTCAATCATAAATACTAATACATAATCTAACTTTCTGGCATAGTTACGGCATTGAACGGGGAGGTATAGCTCCCTGCTGAATTTCTTACATGTTGCTTGGATTCATTTGGGGAGCATCCTCAGGAGCAGAGCCTTTTCTGCCAACCATTGTTACCATAAATGCTCTAATCTCCTTTGATGCGTTTCACATTGAATTTTCATTTCAATAGTTTTATTAGCTTTCATTATATTTAGCGGCTTCTCATGAAAAGACTTCCAAGTGGCGTCTGATGAGTTCTAATAATTCTCTTGTGACTAGCATCTTAAAAAAATCTATACCCTTCAATATAAAAAGGGATTGAGGTCACATTTGAAGCACAGTTCTTTTGATATGGAAAAGAAGCTAATAGTATCACAAGAAACTGTCATTTGACTTGACTTGCATTGTTTTGTTATTAATTGATTGAAACTTATTTATAACTGGATTAAAACTCCTCCCTGCTCGACGGTGGCAGCAGCAAGATGTAAAGGCATTCCCGACCAGGACGACATTCCTGGGAAGTGTGTCTCAACATGTTCTGAAAGAGCCCATGTTTTTGTCTAATTAGGCTAAGAGGAATACCTGCGAACTTCTTGACTGCTCTCTAGGTTGAATGGCAGCTATTCATTTAATCGCTTTCATGCCATTATCCATACTTACACTGAGGTAAACGCATGTAATCTAAGAATGTGTATATAGGGGAGGAAATCCATGCTCATTACATTCATCCTAGTAAATGGGATGTAATTAAAATCTAATTACTTCTTGAGTGCCTAGTTACATAAATAAATCACACACACACACACACACACTGAATGAACATCTTAAAAACGTCTCACCTCTCCACCGTGTTATGATGTGTGGAGCCCTGGGAACCTCCGACGGCATAGATGCAGCCGTCCACCACGCCCACCCCGACCCGGTTCCTGGGGATGTTGAGGAAGGCTCGCTGGCTCCACTGGTTGGTCATCGGGTTGTAGCAGCACAGGGCGCTGGACTCCGTGTTGTTTTGAAGAGACAGGTTCCTACCTCCAACCTGGATTCCCAAAAGAGGGATTAATACAGAGATGATGTCGATCTCTAATCGATCGATCAATCTGTGTAGTACAGTTCCAGTCTCATTACATACATATAGTGTCATTCAGAGGAAAAAAATCTCTCCAATGTTTTTAGACTAATTTCATAGGTGGTATTACACAACTGGTGCAACCTACTGTGTAGAGCAGTCCAAACAGCGCACAGGCTCCCAGGCCACTGCACGGAGTCCCCATGTCAGCCAGTTTTAGCCAGACATTGCTCCTGGGATGGTACGCCTCCATGGTGGCCAGTGAATGCTGCTGGTATCTGAACAGACACAAAGAAATTGTGAATGTTGTCCTGATTTTTGATGCATTCATTAAAAAACTTAGACAGTAGGGAAAAGCATGAAGGGGATTGAAACTTGAGAAACACATTGCACATCCTGTTTGTACCTGTGTTTTAATACCAATACAAACGTGCCTCAATTGATTTATAAGAGATAACTTAATAATAAATACATATCTCAAAATCCACAATCCAAATGTTCTGTTTTCAAGTGTATAAATGATAGTTTTATGCTCACCACTTTAGCTAAAAACTAGAAATTAGAAACAGTATCAGTATCAGTATGCTTCTATAAATAAAAGGGCTTACAAGATAGGAGGTACATGAACCCGGAAAGCAGTGCACCTCTGGAAGAAAGACAGAGTAGATGACCTCCTAACAGCCACTGGGTGGCAGACTGAGACACTTTCTGGATCCAAGTTGTGTATTATAAGTGGACATCTGTGCTGTGAACGCAGCTCACTCATCAACATGTATGTCATAAATTGTGAGCAGTGAAGTCAATAATCTGATGAGCGATATCAGAAATAGGTCCCAATATGTTTGCTATTGCATAAAGTGTCTTACAATAACTGTGCAACCGGTAATGCTTTGGAAAACTACATGAGATAACTACCCGCCGGCCACGTAGATGAGTTGAGTTCCACGGTTAGGTGCAGGAGGCAGCTTCCTCAGTGTCATATCCTGGAAGATTTTAGACAGGAAGTCCTTACAGGAATTGGCCTGGAGTTAAAAGAAAGAGTAGAACATTTAAACCTGTAAAGTTAGAGGAGGTAACTAAGTGAGAATTGAAAGAAATCACAATTCTATTACAGGTTTTACTGATATAAATGCCAGAGAGAGAATTAATAGAGAACATTAATCTTTGTGGGCATAAATCTCATCTGTCCATTAATTTCCATGACAAGACAACATAAAGCAAGGCTGTGGTTTACCTTGCTGAGGATGGGGCAGGACAGGAGCTGGTTCTTTAGGAACTTGGGAGGCAGGGCATAGATATGAACCGCATTCAGGAGGGCATGTAGGTACTGGGCTCTGCCCTCCATGTCCCAGCCAACCCAGTCTGTACAGGCCTTATACACCTGACATGGATTTATTTAGACATTTCAATATGTGGTTTGTTATGTACAGCTAAATAAACTCTTGTCAGAACTTACTCACAGCATTTGTGCAGATTTCTTGAGGTATGTAATGTTTAACCTTTGTGTCACACATGATAATAAACAAACTAAAAAAAATTCAAGATTGACTTTAGAGACCACATTTCGAATTTCAGTGTGAATTACTGTACGTTTCTTTGACTTCTACCTTTTCTGTGACGGTGGTAAAACTTGCCCTCTAATAAATGGTTTAGCTCTTGGTCGTACAGGCCAGCACAATTGAAACATCTTGCAATATACAATACTATTTTTATGCTTTGACCCAAATCATGCTTGCAGTTACAAATGCAACGCAACAACCAATAAAACATGAATAAAAAACATAAGACATGAGTTGAAAACATTATTTCAGAAGAGGCAGAGCATACAATGATTACAATATGTTCCTTACATGCCTGTCAGTCACGTTTTAATGAGTTATTTTAATGCCACACACCTCAGACTCACAAAGGACCTTGAGACTGTCCTGGCTGATAAGCTCCAGCAGCTGGCAGTGAGAGAGGCTGAAGAACTCGTCTTCTTTAGTCACCTAGGAAAGAGGGATGCAACGGTACACAAAGACCCACTGACTACTGAATATTCACATTTGACCTTTTTCAGATTTTATTTTATTATGTAATATCTTTTTCAAGCTTAAATACTATCCAGTGATTAATCGGAGTTGGTAGGTGGGTGTTACGATGCAGACACAGATCGATTATTCACAAGCTTACAAAGGTAGTAGCCATCATTTCCAAAAAAGTGCCAGGGAAGAGAGAACATGTGCAATGTGCTGGCAACAAGCAAGCATTAAGTACTGGTACTGTGGTGCAACCAAAGTGCCATGTTTGTCCTTGAGACAAATCAGTGAACATTGGATTAAGGTAACCGTTAAACACTGCAGCTGTACTGTTCCCACAGTTATCATAACACATGAGCACCAAAAAGTACTAACCAATGAGATGAGCTGCAAAGGTGTGGCTAATTAGCGACGCATTAATAAAATGTATATAAGCTGGAATGTTGCATAGCATCTTTTGTGACTACTGCCTGCTACATGCAGTCTGTGTGTTGTCAATCAACATCTGTAAGATCTATAGACAGAATGGGAAGTGCTACAGCTTTGCTGCTGACCCTTTGTCTGTCAGGGGCTTTGGTTCAGGCAGAGACGGCCTCGCAGCCTGACATCAGTGCTGAGCTGGGAGCACTGAGAGCCACGGTGGAGGAGCTGAGGTTGATGGAGAGCAGACTGGCAGCAAGTGAAAGAAAATTACAAGCTCAGGAGAACTCGGTTGACGATCTAAAAGCAGAGCTGGATACGACCAAGACTGAGTTACTTCATTACAAAAAGCAGGCAGAGGAGATAGGAAAAAAGATGGCAGGTAATAATGGGAAATTATATGGAATTGGACACTAATAAAAATGATCACTGATCTGGTGGAGGAAAAGATGGGTTGCTGGGAAATGATCTGTGGCAATTTTACCCTTACAGGGTCATAAAGTTGCAGTTGATTCTCTTTCAAATTAAAGAGAATAAAAGAGAAATAATCCAGCCGAGGGGCATAACTATCAACTGGTTTGAGCCAACTTGAAGAGATGATAAAGAACAGAAATTGTACATCAGAACTTTGTGGTACCTGAGCTGACACATGTTCTTTTAATGCCCTATTTTCACAGATGGACCCAAAGTGGCTTTCTCTGTGGCTTTGACTGAAGCAGTGGGACCCTTCAAAGTTGAAACGACGCTGATCTACCCAAAAATCATCACTAACATCGGAAATCCCTACAACACCTACACAGGTATGTGTTGTTGTGAAAGTGTGTTTTTTAATGCATCCTTAAAGATGCTGAAGGGGATTTATTTGATTATTCTGAGACTATGATAATTGACAAATTTCACTAAGCTGTTTCTTTGTGCTACTGTGCAGGTTTTTTCACAGCCCCCGTCAGTGGTGTCTACTTTTTCAGTTTTAATGCCATGGATAGCTGGAAAAACAGCCCCATGGGTGCAGCATTGTACAAGACCAACCAAAGAGTTCTTCTAAACTATGCCTGAAATCACTGGGACGACAATGAGCATGTTTCCAACGCAGTAGTCCTGGAGCTCTCTCAGGGAGATGTAGTGTACATGAGTCTTCCTAAGTGGTACAGTGTCAATGATTTTGATGAACAGCACTTCAATATTTTCAGTGGATTCCTTCTCTTTTCCATGTAAGAATAACATGGCAGGAGTAAGTTAGAGGCTTCTCACTGAAAAACACCACTTCGCTCAGTAAATATTCTGTGTGCCACATGTTTGCTTAACATAAAGTCAAGCAAAAATGACAATAAAATAGGCATTAATAAAAACATTTGACCTGGCTTGACTGTATTTCAAAGGAAATTGTGTGTGCTTGTACTGTATTTGCCCCTCACCTCATTGAAGTGCGTATTGATATACTCTCGACTGCGCTGGTGCAGCTCTGTGCAGCCGATCTCCTCAGCAAAGCGGGCGATGCCGATGACATTAGCGGGCTCCAGGTGCTTAGTGAGGAAATCGCAGCACGCCTTGGCCACGTCATCCATCTGATACCTTGTAGTAAAGAACAGAAAAGGGAGGGAAAATGTGTGACTTCAAATTGTATTTTAAGGTAATCCTGAAAGATAAAGGATGTCTGAATAATGAAGTCAAGTCTGTATCTGTACTCAGATTTTAGCAGTTTCAGTGGATTCTTTTTTCTACACAATGTTCTGTTGTTTAAACACTGTGTGTTTACCTCATAGCAGCCAAAAGAACGTGCAACACACACTTCTCTCCAACAGTGATGTGGGAGGTGTAGGCAAAGTCAATAAGTCTTCCCACCACTTGGGGGCAGACATCGCGCAGGGTGACCTCCGAGGCGAGACACTCTTTGAAGCTGCTGGTGAACATGGCTCTGAAATATGGGCTGCAGGAGGCCAGTACCACCTTGTGGACCTGGATGATAGAGAAACAGTGCATTCACTATACTTGGACAATGACTAAATTATAAACAGTCCTCTGCTATGGAGGCTGAAAAGTGACATATCAAAATGTAAAAGGTCATCATAAATAAAATATAATAAAATAAAACAATTTAAATGGATTGTAAAAATAAAAGCTTTAGACTTTAGCCTCCACTTTAATTATCATTTATAATTGACATTTTATTTTCCAACTCCCTCATTTGGCATAATTATATTCACTTATCTATTCATTTGCAATGCCTGGCTCTGTTAGAGTGAAGCATAAATTACAGAAGTAAAAGTGTCATTTAATTTAAACATAATTAAATTACATTAAGTTTTATATCAATTAAATGAGTAATTTCAATAAAATGCCTTTGAATACACTGGGAGCTGTCAGTACAGTGTGCCCATATTTTGCCTGACTTCTACCCAATAACATTTTCCATTTTCCCCCACCACATAATATATGATAATATGAGATGGGCCCTATCCTTGTATGGTAGCTTAACACCAGTTATTACAACGAGCTACTTAGCTAAAGCTAACTTTCATCATAAAACACCAGCCAATGCACAAAATGTTAATCACCCATATTCTATACTGTGTAGTGCTGTAGCATCACTGTATAAAATGTAACTTGGGCTGCAACTGAAAACTATTTTCATTATTGATTACTGATCAACCTTAATCCCTAATATCACATCTTGTTCCCTTCTACCTACATACATATATAGGTACTACTGTACTTTTTAAAAAGGTTTTTAAATTGTGAAGAATTATGCTGCATGTTGTGGGCTGTAATCTAAAGAGTTATTACAATGCCCTTTATTGATGAATTGATGTAGTTGTATTTTTGACTTGTCTGATAACATTTTATTGCATTTAGTCAGATTCAGGGCTTTATACTCTGCAAGTAACTTAATTTGTGAGTTTAAAAAATTAAAATTAAAATTTCCAAGAAAATATGAAACAACCCTCCCACATAATGGCACAACTATGATAATTTCATTTAGAGCGTTGTCTCACCTTGAAGTCCACCGTCCTGTCCTTGTATGTGACATGTAGCACCAGGTCACACAATAACTCCTGCTGTCTGAATTCCTCCATGACTTTGAGGGATCTGGAAGCGTGGGTCTCGACCGTGTAGTCAAGATACCCGAACCCATGCATCGACGGAACCGCGATAGCCGAGAAATCAGAGTCACGAGTGGGACGTTTCTTCCTTATAGGGCAATGCATTCTGGGACAGAGGAAGAGGAGCACTGCAGATTTCTTTTGAGTTATTACCTGTTCAGTCTTACAATCTTCTACAGTTCAAAGTTTTTAGTTCTTATCCCATTGGGGTCAGACTTTCAACAGAGGAAGTTTATTTGGTGTTTAATTCATCAATGTAAAGGCTCCAGTGAGCAGATGTCCTTAGTTCCTCCATTTTGCTTCAAATTAAACGCAAAAATCTATTCAGTTAGTAGACGTGGTACGATGCATTGGTGATCCCAGCCACAGCCAGGCAGAGCAAGCAGTCCAGAGAAAAAGTCAGCTGCTACATGAAATACGTTCAGTTCATATGTTTCTCTGCAAAAATACGGTGGGTAAACAAACTTGCGGACTGCTCCCTCATCCACAGACCCAGGCTCCAACATGATTGATAGTCTTTGAATCAGGTTCAGACAGTTCCCAAAGCACGAGTCAAACCACGATCATTAAATTGCTGTTTTTTCAGATTTTACAGATTTCGGGGTTTAGAAAGTAATCCATTCTGACATCTCAGAGTCTGCCGCAATTCAGTGTTCCACAGGAGAAGAGGAAGTGGTTGGCAAGTGTGTGTAACTGCACAATCAGATGTATTGTGGCAGGGATTTTTTTAAACCCCGTCTGCTGTGATGTTTTTCCTGCAAAAAAGAAAAAGACAAAACAGATGAAGTTAAAAAAGATGAGAGACTTTTAGTGGTTTGAAAAGAAGATAACGGAATCACATGAATGTCGTTTTTCCCTTGCGTATGTACGTGAGAGTGTGTGAGTGTCATACACTCAAGGTTTCACTTCCTTGCTGCGAACATATAAAAGACGTGTTTTGCTGAACTGCTTCGTGCCACAGCTTTTGCCCAAGAAAATGAGCCAAACTAAAAATATAAATGTCTCTATGTTTTTAGCTTGCTTGATCAGGAAAAGATTCTTTTAAAATATTTTTACAAGTAAAATGATTTTCTGATATTCAATCTGCAAATGGGTAATCTGGAAATAATGCTCTGCCATTCTTATGTTATTTTATTTCTAAAGAGCGTCTTAGACTTATTAATTTTAGTCTATAAGATAATATATGGAAAGGCTTTACCTCATAGGCCTGACACTCAAAGCTCACTTGATATGTTTATAGCATTTATTCTGATATACCAAAAACCTTTCATCAATAAGATCACAGTAGAGCTGCAACAATTAGTCAACTAATCAATTAATTGACCAAAAGAAAATGAATCTGCAACTATATTGATAATCAATTAAGCCTTTCAGTCATCTTTAAGCAAAAATGCAAAACATTTAAATGAACTAAACAAGACATTTAATGATGTGACCTTGTGCTCTAGGACAATGTGATGTCCAATTTTTATTGTTTTATAGTTTTTGATTAATCAAGAAAATAGTTGCTTGATTAATAATGAAAATGAATACAATAATGACAATAATCGGTAGTTACAGCCTTAGATCACAGGCCCTCAAAAAGCTGGCTCAGCCGTTTAAAAAATGAGCTCGATCACTCTCTTTTCCTTCCTCACTTCTTCAGAAAGTTCAGCCAAACAGGAGACTATTTGGCTCACTCAAGGTGTGTGAGTCACAGAGGAGTGACTGAGACTCTGCAGACAGCTGATAAACATAACACAGAACACACATTCACAACATTTAAAGCCACTCACGGTATGAATCGAAACCTGCCAGACACCAGAAGCTCTCCCTGACCAACCATTCCACTGTTTCCTTTAAATCACATTCACTCCTATATTACTACTTATTTTCTGAGCTAGTAGTAAAACCACTCCCTAATGTCTGGTGTCATCCTCCAGCTGTACCTGTACAGAACCTGTTTGACTGTCAATCTAATTTAATGCCAATAAAAGAACACACTAGTAACAATTATCTGCCTCTGACATAATAGGAGAGCAGTGAATTGAAAGTGCGCAACCAGTGAGAGGTTGTCAAACACCACTTATCTCGCCGTTTCTGATTAAATCTCAAGGATTGTGTTTCTACATGAGTTGTCGGTAACACTAACATTAGACGATGGAAGTAAAAAACAGGTATAAGTGAATTCATTTCATTGAAAAGATCTTTATCATTCCACTCAGGTATAGGATGAAAGCACTGCAACTGAGATTAGCTTAATTATTGTACATACAAGTACATAGTACTTACACCTGTCTTTTTAAGACACTAATTAAGAGTTTCATTGGATTCAGCACAAGTGGTACACTCTCTGCAGTTAGCATGCCGGCAAATGTCAGCTAATGCGTAGAGCCTGACTGATACTGGATCAGTATCAATGGATTTTAGGACAAAAAATAATCCCCCCCAAAAAAAAATCAGATATCACTACATCAGCTGAACCTTGATTTTTGAAAGAGCTGTTGGACTTTAGGGAAAATACGCTTATTTGCTTTCTTGCCAAGAGTTAGATAGTCCGGAAAGGTTAGCTTAGCTTAGCATAAAGACTAGAAGTGGGGGGAAACACCAAGCAAACCATCTTCTGGACAAAGCTTCATATTTAATGGACAGATGTGAGAGTGGTATCAATTTTCCCCATCAAACTCTTAGCAAGAAACCAAATAAGCACATTTCAAAAATGCTAAACTATTCCTTTAACATAAACATCTACGGGTTAACGTAACGGACTGTATCTTTAAGCACTGTGCCTCACATGATCAAAAGGCATCTAGAAGTGTAGATGTCAAAAAGGTCCAGCAGACGCACAGTAAAAGCATCATTTGTAAAATTTAAAAAAAATATGTTTCTGTTAAAGCTTCCTGATTCGGGTGATCAAGCTCAGCAAATATCTCACAACTCTCTCACTTACTTATTATTCAAACTTTCTAAGTTTGGAATATTTACATTGACTTAACAATTGCCATGCTTGAGACTTCACCTACAAATTCTTGAACTACAGGGGGGGTTAAAACGCTTGTATTATGTCTCTTCACATGACACAGTAAACCCAGAGCAACTGCATATGCAAGAAAAACATGAAATCTATGCATTCCAAAGTGTCACTCGCTGCTGCGGCTTGAAGCAGAACAAATCAGCTCTTGAGCTGATGAGCAAGAACCGACTCTGGCTGTGCTGCCTGTTATCTACAGTGCATTTATCTGCGTAAAAACCCTAAAAAAAATCAATAGCAGGAGATTTCTAGCATGACAGAGACAAACACTGTTCCTTTCAGTGACACAACTGCTGCAGCCCCTTTGAGAAGCACAGGAATACTTACAGCACCAGGCAGTGTGGTGTTCATTTCAGCTTTGCAGAGTTGCATAATCAAATCTGTTCTGTTCTCGAGCTCCCTCACCTTTTGCACTACAGTCAGACCGCCTTTTTTTTTTTTTGATGGTCATATGACCAAAAGTGAGACGGAAAGGGAGAGAGAGCTATGCTTAGGAGGAGAGCTTTTGAGGGCAGAATACAGTAAGCAGAGGAGAGAAAAACAAAGTGGGGGAGGAGGAAAAATGACCCTAGATTTAGCTGAAGGAAACTATAGGAGGGAGAGATCAGTTCAAGGAGGGAGTGAGAGAAGGGAAGACAGAGTCATTAATACAGTGGGGCTACTCAGTTTTCCATAAAGGGCCATTGTGCTTGGATATATCAGCCTGTCCTGCTCTGATCAGGCTTTAAGGGAGTTAACAGTGAATTACTGTGTAAACACAGTACGCACAGCTTGGTTACTACATAAAGTATTGCTCAAGCCTGCAGGAACACTGCGAGGACACTACGACACCAGTTCTGACTAGTTTATTGATTTCAACAAATCCAAATGACTGTTTGACCAAGGTCCTGACCGTTGGCACCGCAGGTGGTGGCACTGTTTGGTTTTGTCAGATGTATTTCTCAAACGGCTGTTTGGAAGTGAGAAGGAGATGCAGATGAGATTGCCGGGGTTTCGTTGATAAAAAATGTGTTTGAACTTTTGGTCTCTGATTGATTGAGTCGTTGAATGATTTCAAAAAGCAGATCCGTACTGTTCATCAGATGACATGTGTACTTTTGAGACACTTAAATAAAGCCAGTCTTCGTAACTCACCGATTTTGGCATTGAGACTGTTTGTTTTGCATAAATCACAAGTCAAGCTGAGTGCGGAATTTATAAGAGAAAACAACAGAGGCAGAAAGAGGGAGAGTTAACCATTTACAGACAGTTTCTGTTGGCAGATGGTAGCCCAGCACAGCAGGCTGGGAACACGTCGGCCTGTGCAGTCAGCTTTGAGCTTAACATACAACATACAACATACTGCACTATAGGACGAAGACGCCCTCATATAACCTTTGCATATATGCTGTCTAAAGTTGCTGAGCTGTACTGACCACACCTCTTTTGCAATGTTTTGTAACAGCAGCGACACAAGCTCTTCTGCCATGTCATCTTTCAACTGCCCTGACAGCTGACCTGGGTCAAAGGTCGCTGTTGACAAATCCTTTTTACTTTAAAGAAAGGACATCAGAGAAGCGCTGCATTACTGCAAGAAAACCAACAGTGCACAACTCCACCACGGGAGCCAATATGTTAGGAATATTAAATAGATATCACCGGAGTTTTAGAGTTAAAAAGCTTCCTCTAAAGACATTTGATGGTCAAACTTCAGTCACATGCTGCACATGAACTACAGTGACCCAAAATAACATCTGAGAATGAAGATTTACAATTCTCCAGTTCTGGTTCCTGACCACAAACTCACCATATCAGAAACACTAAATATACAGAGTGCCGATTTATCATTAAACAAAGATTATTCCTTTGTTATCAGTGGTAAAAAAGTTTGCCAACATAAACAACATGTTGATATACTGACACATGCAATGCAACAGAAATAGTTCTAGTAGTGTTGTAGTGCTCCACTGGGGCTCTGCTGTGTATTCTAAAAGATTAATCACTAATTGTTTCAGCTTCAGTTCATTTGTACTTGTACCTCTTCCTTGATGATGAATGTTATCATACTTGTTTTATTGTATCAAGAGCTGAAACAATTACTGGAATGTTCACTAAGTTTAACAACTTAAACAGCAATTCTTTTGATAATTGATTAATCATTTAAGTAATTTTTCAAGCAATAATACTGAATTGTTGATCAGGCAAAAAAAAAAAGACGTCTGAAGATCCAGGAGACATCACTTTTAAGGTTTTAAAGACTAAACTAATCAAGAAAAGAATCGGAAGATTTATAAATACTGAAACTAAACGCCTTGCTAAGGTTGCAATTGTTTTTAAATGATCAATTTTTTTTCTTCCAGTTAGTCATTTGGTTTCTAAAATACCAGAACAGTAAAAACTGTTTCGCATAGTGCTTGTATAGTGCAAGTATAGAACATAGTGCTTGATGTAACAAAGGGAAAACCATCGCATGTTTGCATGAAGAATGATTTTAAAGGTGCATCGATTAATACACACAGATTCATTTACAGTTGTTTTTTTTCTCACGAGGATGTTTTAAAAACGAACACGACTGAGAGCATTTGACACGCAGCTCTGTGGCAAACGGAGGACAATGGGCAAAAGTTTCAATTCCCTTTTAGGAGTCTGCGCACTACAGAGGAAATAATCTGAATGCTCGACAACACAATAATAAACTACCGGATATGTGTCGCGTAGAGAAATACTAGGCCTACTTGTATTGCGATGTGAGAAGAAGGAACATAACTTGTCACGAGTGTGCTGCTGTACGATCACACACACGCGCGCGCGACAACAATGTTGAACATTACAGTGATTTTCTTATCCAAAAGGGCGCGTCCGCTCAGCGCGTGAAACTGCAGACAGTTTTGACATCGCAACAGCCGCAGATTCACTCACCTAAAAGCAACGAGCTCCACGACAGCTGTTAACAGTCCGCGTCACGCTGGAGCTCCCGTCTCGCAGAGATCAGTCCTGTGGGGGAGTTTACGCGCGACTTGTCCACCCGCAGGAGCTCTTCCGTCCGGTCGTCGGGAAAACCAGCAGATCTGTCTCATTCTGCGCGTTAAAAATATTTTTTTTTCTTAAAAAGAGGCAAAAGCGCGCAGAGCTGCGAGTGTCGCGGCTGCTCTGCGTCGCAGCGGGCAGGCGTCCAAAGGTTGTTGTGGTGGTGGCGGGGAGGAATTTGTGCACCGGCGTGACTCTGCAAATCTCGAGTACAGAGACCTACATGGCAACAAGTCAGGAGCAGCATTCCTCAAAGTGAAACTGAACCTCGGCCAGGGCTAGACAGCTTCAGGGATTATATAAACGCGTTACAGCAGGATCATATCAAGTCTTCCCCCCCACACACACTCAGAGAATACAGATCTCAGATGACAGCCACAGCAGACCATGTGAAGTTTGACTAATGATTTATGGTGAAAATCTGAACATCTGCCCATTTCAAGTTTGCCCTGATGAATCATCTTGGCTGATCTTTTAACAAACTGTAATTTCTATGACAACATGTAGCAGTTAGGGGATTATGTAAATGACACTATATCAACTGCTAAGACTATATTCAGTGATTGCATGTATCGTTACTTGAGTGTTTGCATTTTATGAAACTTTATACTTCTACTCCACTACATGTCAGAGGTAAATATTGTACTTTTTACACCCTTACATTTGTCTCACAGCTTCATACCGTTCCTGTCAGGTTAAAACCACGTATCTCCAAATTTGATGATTTGGAATTTTCCTGCTAAACACTAAAGTGTTCCTTCGTTCTTGATCTAAATACACTATTAACTCTCTGCAGCTATGTGTACTATAAAAAAAACCCCACTACATTATCTGAATAATAAAAATGCATTGCCACAAAGCTGAAAACGAAGCAGCTCATGAAAAGTGGATGTTTTGGAGATACAGGGTTTTCACAGGACAGCGACGTCAAGGTCAATTGCAAAGTCTAAATTACTGTATGATCCCTAACTGTTGCCTGGTCTTATTGGGTGAATGCCTTTGTTTGACGGCCTTACAGTCAATGCCAAGTCAAAGAAATACGTGAATTAAAAAAGATTATTCTGATGGGAAAGAAGCTTACGGGCGTTTTTTTCCATTGTGCTTTCCTGTATGATCCTTTTGTCCCTAAGATACACACAGTAAATCCATGCACTTGGAGTAACTGCCCTCTTCCCCCCACACCTGCCATCTTTTTCTGTTTGCGGCCACAATATTAGACATGCAAGTGCTCATCCTGACTACATCAAACACAGCCAGACTTCATATGTATCTTAACATCCTGTCCATGAATGTCTCAAACAACAAGGGAGGTGACAAGCCACACCCTTGGCAGGTGGCCACGTTGAACGTGCTTGACTTAATTGTAAGAAAACAAACACTGAATGACTTGCAACAGCAATCACTGAGTCCCCATCGCCAGAATACAAGTTCATTATATGTGGACCATATCCTTTTCATACCCACAGACACTTTAGGCCCTTTCAACAAGTGACAATTATATAAATTACTGTAAAAAAAAATATATATATAGAGATTAGTGTGGGTGAGGGTTTGAGTTTGTGTCAGGTGGAGTCTGTGGGTGTGTTTTTGCACCACTACCTATTTCCAACGATGGCAGCTAAGGTGACATTCAAATTATTATGGTAACACCACATCCAAAGTTAGCAGGAACATGAAACAAAAATGACTTGAAAATAGGATGCCAGGTTGGGATGCATCATATTATGGTAGTGATTCACTAGAGTTTTGCATGTAGCTTTATGGCTGCAGATTGCTTCTGTTTCACACTGAAAACACAACAGCTAATCCACAATTGTGTGAACAATGTTGGGAATCATACTTGAGAGGACGACCAGTGTGAAACCGTGAATTACTGTAAGCTGCTATTTCACTGTGTAGTCACTCATTTGCAAATCACTCGGATAAATATTTGTCTCCTATCTCGACTTTTCCGTATTTTATCTTTTCAAGTCAGATACAGCTCTAAGGCATTTGTTTTGTGTCTCACCCTTTTCTTTGTCTATTCTTCAGAAGGTAATTTTATGGTCTGCAAATACTCTCAACCAACACCAGCCCATTCCTGGTGCAATAAAGGTATTAATGTTAACTCATCCAAAGTAATATGCCTTTGTTCCCTATGGAAGGGGATTCACATCTGATGATTCAGACCTTTGCAATTAAAGGTGTGGTCTGTACATGTATAGGAAGTTCTGATAAGCATGTGTTCCCATAAATGTTTCATATTTACAGTATCTTTATGTTCATAAAGCACAGAAGAGAAGCAATACTACTGTAAAAATACTTTTATTACTTAAATTACCAGTAATAGTAAGAAAATGGTACTTAAAAATTCCCTCCAATGATTTACCTTTTCACTCCTATGACATTGTTGGACCCACAACAATGACCAAAGCAGCAAAATTTTGTGACATTGTCTTTTTAAAAAAAATACATATCCAGTAGAACTCCCCAAGACATGTAGATATACTTTGATGTAAAAGAGCTGCAGAGTTCCCCTTTAAGTAAAGTATTACTGTAACTAAATATTAACAGGTGAAGTAAATATTAACAGCAAAGTACTAATGGCCCATGTAGTGTTGCTGATGCATTAAAGGCCTCAACAAACCTGTTTTCTCAATGAGCTTCTTACTGCAAGTGACGGGTTCACGACATGTTTTGTCAAAGTTGGAGCAGTTTTGGTTCTTTCACTGGAGAGATTTTCTGAATTTTTTGTTTCATCTGTGCATTTCTCACCGGTTCTAAGTGGGCGGAGCTCAGTTTGAAACGTGATGTCACATCCTTCCATTTACCAATCAAAATGTTGCAATATTTGAATCAGAATTCCAATGGTTTTTTGTTTTGTTGTTGCTTAAACTGGATGAAATCACATCAACTGAGTCCTGATTCTTATTCAATAATAGGATGTTTTCTCTGAACGTAAACTATGATTGTTGTTTATTTTTTATTATTTATCAAGAATTCTTAATGTGTGAGAGAGAGGGGGGGCTTTAATATGTTGGTATTGTACCACTTTACTGCTGTATTGTTTTATAATATTTTATACTGTCAGGTAATTGAATCATGTTTAATGAACTGATCAAATGCTTTGTATGTAAAATCTCACTTTGTTGAATAGTGCATTATTATATGTTATACAACTGGATTATTGGATGCTTTAAAGTGTAAGCAACACTTGACTATTGTTGTTGGCTAAGGTGCTTTGTATATTATTAAATATACTGCAGGGTAGTTTAACTATAGAAATGCATTATATTTTATAAATTCATAAATGTTGTAGGTAATCTACAAAATAACTTACTGGCAAATAATTGTAGCGAAGGGAAAGGACAAAACTTCCCTCTAAAATGTAGTAAAGTAAAAGCATTAGGCAAAGTGCAAATACCTCAAAATTGTATTTTAGTATAATACTTGAGAAAAATGTACTTGGTTACATTTCACCACTGGAAATGAACTGCAACATGTATTGCTCAACAAAACAAAGAGACATATTAAAAAAAAAAAAAAAGAGATAAGCAGTGGTGATTTTTACTTTGATATGTGTTTCAAAAATGTAATGAAATACTTTTTTTTCTTTTTTTGCACGTGTACATTTTCTGTTTACCTTTTTTTTTCCTGGTATTGTGCTTACATCTATTTACCGCTACAAGGAAGTAAAAACAGAAAGTTCAACAGCACGATGACACAGCAAAATGCCAGTCACATTTGAGCTCAGTCAGAGCGATTGCTCTTTTGTCCTCTTTTGCATGGGCCTCTGTGTCTTCTACTTTCCTCAGCTCCATCCACTTCTGCATCTAACCTCTCCTTTATTCTTCATTCTCTTATTTCTCTCTTTACAGAAATGAGAGAGAACTATAGCTTAGCTTTTTTTTTTCTTGGCGTCGGATTCTAGTTCATTACGTGAAACAACTCATGCAAGACCTCGTTTGTTTGTGAACGCACTTTCTAAATTATGATATGCTGCTGGGTTCTTATCAAAGCTGGTTGTGTCTGGTGGAAGAACAGCAGGATTTTATTGACCTTTGTGTAAGTGTGATAATGAGAGGGGGAAAAAAGCTGACATCATGCAGTGTGAGTGTTCTGCCCTCTTCTGTTTAAACACAGAAACACAAGCAGCTGTGAAAAACACTGTAGTTAAAGGGGTAGTCCGCTGATTTAACACATAAAGTACAGTTTACTCGTGACGAGGAGTAAAACACAGCAAGTGAAAACAGTTGTATATGTCTTATATATGTCTTTTGTGGCTCTGGAAGGAAATGTCCAGTGGTGAAAGATGTATTCAGACCCTTTACTGAAGTAAAAGTATTAATACAACACTGTGAAAATATTCTACAAGTTCAGAACCTTACGTAAGTAACAGTATCAGTATAATTTACTTAAATTATCAAAAGTAAAAGTACTCATTCTGCAGAAAGATGGTCCCTGTCTCTGTTTTACTTTTATATATGATATGATGAAAAACATCCCTGATTTCAACCTTGTGACGATGCATTTTTCAGCTGATCCAGTGGGGGTTTTAAAACGTTTATTTATCTTAAGAAGTAGGAGAATGTTCTCAACCCATAAAGGAACTTAATCCTTTGGTTTATCAGAAAAATTCAAATTCAAAGTCACCAAATTTGGACACACATGGTTTTCACTGGACAGGAAGTCTGAAGTCATAAGTAACTAAATCTGTCAGACAAAAGTCAAAACTACAATATTTGTGTCTGAGATGTAGTGGAAGAGAAGCATAAAGCTGCATAAAATGGAAATACTCAAGTAAATTAGAAGGACCGACTTGAGTAAATGTACTATCATACATTCCACCACTGGAGATGTCCAACGTTTGAAAAAAATATCACAGCATAGACTTCAGACTTAAGACTTTGTTTTTGTTTTTTCAGAAAACCTTAGACCTAAAGAAGTTCAAATTCTAGCCAAGATTCAGAGGTTTACAGGCATCAAACACTTCATGCTGAATTGCACTAACATGTGATGCAGAAACAAGGAACAAGAACATACAGAATATACTGTATGCACTGTTATCAGGATGACTGAGTACCGCCTCAAATGTTTTTATTCTAGTGCAGATCCTACCTGACACACTGACCGGAAAAAGCTGTTTATATTCCTGTAAACATGTTTAAATCTAACAAAGTTACATTTCTTAAATTGGTAGAATTATAAATTAAAAGTTTAAAAAATAAAAAACACAACCCCCCCCCCCCTGACCAGACATTCAATGTCAACATTTGGTACACATTTTGGTCAGGACAAAAAAAAATAACCAAAGGAACAATTGCGGATTGGAGACTCAGGCCTTTTTAACATACAATGCACAAAGAACATTTATTCTATCATGTGTCTTACTTAAGAGGACGTTTAAGGGGCATGTTGGAAATGTTTGAGTTCGAGAGGTTTAAACCAAATACACAATGCATTTAATAATTTCAAATGTTACAATATTACAAGATGCACAGAAACAATAATATACATTAGAATACAGCACAAACATGTAAAAATGCTACTTTATGAGGCAGTTTCATTTTTGCGGGTAAGTACAGGTGGCCATGAGCCCCACATCGACGACACGCCATCTCTAATAAACATTCACTGCCACCAGATCTGGAGGATTCCTCAGACGGGACCCTAATCCTCTCTCTCTCTCAGTTTTACAGCGGGGTTATGCCTCGATGCGTGATGCCCATCACCAACAACACATTGGCTCCAGATGGGGAGGAGGCAGAAAAAGAACGAGAGAGAGAGAGAGAGAGAGAGATAGAGATAGAGAGAGAGCACGGTTGATGTACATCTGTCATGCATTATTGCAGAGAATGCCAGTGCTGATATCCTGGCTTTAGAAACTATGTGAGGAGGGGGTTGACGGGTCCTCCTTAAATCACAATCTGATTCCTCCTCCTCCTCCTCCTCCTCCTCTCTGCCGCTCCTTTTTAGTGACTATATCAGCACTCACACACACAGGCAATCACACTTTCTCTTCTCACACACGCACAAAAAACATTGTCTTTTTCTCAAACATCGGGTGCTTTCTTTCCGTCTTCCTCACACACACACACACACACACACACACACACCAGCGTGCACACACACGCCACACACTATCCCCCTATGAATTCCTCAGGAAGGAGTCAGCCTTCTTCATTCCTCTGGACACAACTTTTCCTTAACAAGGTACTGATGGTCTTGACCTCCTCTTCAAACAAACCCTTCCCTCCAATCAGGGAGGATTGTGGAGCAGGGCTCAGCCGAGGCCTGTGGGTATTACAGAGGAAACGTCCTGATTCTCCTTGATTACTCCCTCTCTCTGTATTCCCCCTCTTTCTGCCCCCGCTCCTTCTCCAAATATCTCTGTCTCAGTGGCTTCTGGCTCTCCTGTTGTCTCTAACCCAATCTCGAACTTTTCTTTCCTGTCTCTGTCGGTCTACTCACTTTATTTTCTTTCTCATCTCGTCTACATCCATCGCTCGGATTATTCCCTGGTTTGCTGTTTAAAAATGTTCACTCTTTTCATGATATGCTGTTTATCTACTTCTTTTTTTTTGCAGAAATGACCAAATTCAACAAATCCTTTAAATATGACTTTAAGGAGACTTTTACGATCCAGCATTGTACTGTATGTGTTCATTTTTCCCAAATTGCCCTACTGATGTTTGACAGGGATTAAGGCACACACATATATAATTACAATAATGACTCTTTACAACCTTATATGACTGTTAAGGTGAGTTCAAATGAGAACCGACTTAAGTTTCACCAAATGTTGTCAGGAACAACATTTTCCAGTGGACTTTGTTTTACATTTTATTTTGCTGTATTTTCTTTCTCTCTCTCAAATCGTGTTCTCTAAAAATAAACACCAGACGAAATAGGAATGTTGAGAACAAAGTGTTTCAAACAATTAATATTTTTCTAGCAGATGTTCTCCACAACAATCTCGTTATTTCCTGTCATTAGCCAATAGATGTTACTCCCAAACCTGTATGGCCTCCAAATGCACATCCTTTTCCAATTAGTAATTAGAATATAGATATTTCTTATGTTCATGAGACAGTTTGTTTAAATTAAAGCCTTATATAGGACAACATATATTATAGGGAACACATTCATCATGTTAGTTAGAATACTGCTAGAGAGGAAGGAAACACCTCCAAGTTCATCTGTAAGACCAACAGAGGTGTGTGGCATGTTTTTTTAAATGTGGTGACTTTTGTCCAGTTTTCCATTAACAACCCCAAATACTGAATATTACTGAATTTTGAATCCAAAATATAGTCGGCTACTAAAAAAAACTATATTTTTTTATATAGTTGGTATTTTTTATGGAGAGAGCAACCATCCTGTCAGACACGGGCCACTGGTTTGCACCGTCCCAGATGAAGAGATGTAAAGCCTGTTGTCCTCACATGCCATTATTACAGGGCCGCCTTCCTCATCTGACTTCAGCACCACTTTAACTGCTCTCTTGATCTTTCTGACTCTCACTGTATCGCCATCTTTACTGCGTTTCACCGCCTCTCAACACTTTGTCTTCTGCTCTCCGTCTGTGGTGTTTTGGATTAAGGACTGTCTGGTTGGAAGATGTGGTATTTAAATGGCACTCTGTGTGTGTGTTTGTCTGCACGGCACGCATTTGTGAAAGTATGTATGCATGTGTGTGGGGGAGCATAAATAGCAGCAGAAAACACACACGCTGAGACAGTGGCACATTTTCACAGATGGTGACGACTGTCCATCATAAATCAACTCGAATCGAACTGTGACACTGTGAATGGGCGTCGGGGCAAAAATGACCGGAAAGTGACACAATAGTGCCACGACATTCTTTTCACAATTCCTGGACAGTAACTGCAGGGCACGAGCGGGAACTTCCCCTCGAACAAGAGCCGCCTCTGAGCGAGGAGAAAGGGGGACATTGTGGGCCGGGACCCAAAGGTCACCATGGCTGTTAGGCTCACGCTCTGCCTGAGATCCTGCTGACTCACCACTGGTCCAACCAGGACAAGGAGGGCAACCACGACTAATCTGTGTATGTCTTGGGCCACAATTATCAAACATTAGTCACAGCGCCCATTTAGGTGATGAACATGAAGAGGGTTTTCTGTTCTCCAAACACACCGTGAGGCCTAAATGTGGCTTTCTCAATCCCGTTGTGACTTGATGTGATTGCATTTCCTCTTCCGGCTTTGTGGACTTCTGCGTCCCCCTGACTGGCTCATATCAAAACTGTGCCAAAGGGTAACTCTCCCTCTGTGGAAAAAAAAAAGCCTCTTCTGTGGAAAAAAACTGCCTGCCCTTTTTCTTCTGCAGAATTCGTGCAAAAGATTTATTGGATGCTGATTGTCTGACGCATAATCTGATCTTTCATATTACTGAGAAAAAGGTGGGTGTTTGACATGTAGTCATATCACTCAGACAAGAAGTCCTGTCTGTTTTCTGGATGTTTGATCGATCTATCAGTTGGCTAGAGGCAAAAAGGACCTTGGTTTCTGTTGAAAAATTTACTTTACATTTTACTTACTTACAGCACTTACATTTTGTTTGCTGCATTTTATTCTTACCTAGTTTCAGTTCACTGATTGTTGTAGTTCTGCAATAATTTGTGACTTCTTTGTGGTTGTATTTTTGCATCTTCAAAACCTAAACGTTCACAGGATATTGCATGAATGATAAAATTTGTGCATCCATTGAATGATATATTTTGGTACGTGTGGGGTTGTTACCAAGAAAAGCACTTTATTTGCTTTATATTTTCTTTATCATCTTAATATATTTAACTTTCTTTATTTTTTCCTATTGGATGGTAGTAGCGCATCTATCTTTGGCTTGAGCTGCTGCTGTTTTTAATTTAATTGTTATATTCATTTTAAGTATTTTCATTTACTTTTTTAAAATATATATATATATATATATATATATTTTAATTTGCTTTAATGTCTTTCTCCATACAGTAGATTGTTGCTGCTCAGTGTCGTCAGTATGCTCCTGTGACCTGTGTGTTTACTGTCTGCCTGCAAACCAAATTCTCTTTGTGATGATAATAAAGTTGAAGATAAAGAAGATGTGGATGCTGTATGGTGAAATAGAATTCCCAGTTATGATGAATATTGGCAAGTTTTCTCTTATTCATCTTTGCCTCTTTCAGAGCGTTTGAAAGTGTGATGTTTTATAGCTTTTTAAAGAAACAAAATGTTTTGTCCTTGTTATCTGGTCAAATTTCTGCATGCTTCCTCAAGGTGTTTCATCTTCCAATAGGCCTTTGTTCTTTACATGGAAGACATTTTGACATGTCACAGTGGGAAAAGCACATGCATAAATAATAAAAGTAAAATTGGCTGAATTCCATTTAGCTGCTTCAGTGTCAGGCTTCCGGTATTCTGGGACACTTGAACAGAACGGAGCTTTTGTTAATGTTAAGAGTAACACCTGTGCTTTTCCTGCTATGACAAGTCAAAATGTCTGCTGGGAAAAAAGGCCCGCTGATCTAACTCTTTGTGTCTAGCATCTCTGTGCAGAAATAGGACTGATGGGATTCTTGTTTACATATTTGACTATGGTCACTTACACTGAAAGGTCATGTTAAATAAATCTGAAATAAATCAGCAACAAATGGGACAGTTTGTGGGAGTTTTTAGAGGTTTCATGTTTTGACTCATGCTTAGTCACTGTCTGTTTAGCTATAGTATATAGTGGCATTTACACAACAATAAAAACCAAACCAAACAAGATTGTGACATCATTGTGTATGTTAAGACAACCGTGCAAAAAAAGAGTAACCCGTTTTTCTTTTTTCTTTAACATACCCCTCAGAATAAACCACAGGACTTGTTACAAGTCTACATTTACCAGAAAAGGAGGTTAACTGTCTTTAAAGGCAATGTCCACTTTAAAGGAGGACTATGTGACTTTTGTTGAACTGTGTCCAAGTGTTTTATTTTAGCTCTTATTGCATTAGTCTAATCCAAGTTAGACAGTTTCAAAAAAATAAGCTACGTATCCATAGTAACAACCAGTGACACCTGCTGACCAGTGGCACCAAATGGCCCCGAGGAAGAAAAACACGGCTCATAATTTGTGGTTTGCTAAGAATGTTGTGGAGCGAGTAATTAGGAGGGAAAGAGTTTTTGGAGAGAGCAGCAAAGTGTTGGAAATATAGAACAGTGAGGACATCGCTGATCGTTTTCTTTTGTTCAAGCACATTACGAGTCTGATGAGCCCTGCCACATTAAGAAACCCCAGCAGCTCAGCTCTGCTACTGAATGTTCCCACTAAAATGTCCTTGTAACTGTTGAATTCTTCAATACAAACATTTTCTGCAGGACTGAAGGAGGGAGATGAGCTGCTCGATATGCCATGCTTGTTAGATAAAAAAAAATAAAATAAAAGCCATGCTGAGAGTAGTTGAATCACAGATCATTTCATTTGCTTAAATATTCGTCCATCCGTCCTCACATGCATCTGAGGAGGAAAGTGACCTATAGGGTCAGCAGACGGCCACGTGGTTCTTTCAATTTCACAATTGAAAACAAGTCACAAGTTCATAATTGTTGGACATAAAGAGATCTTTGGAATAAAAGAAAGTTCTATGATATTAAGGCTGCAGTAGCAATAAATCACAATACAGTCCTGTCAAAGTACATCATGTCTGATTCAAAACTGACCGTTCAAAGAGATTCAAGTGGGTACAAAGAGTATGCGTATGCGTAAGAGAGGGTCTGTCTCACACCCTGTATTGACAAAGAGATACAGAAGACACCAAGAAAAAGACACTAGGATTTGGAAACCTCTCCTGTTACTCTCAGTGACTCAACAACAGCCTCCTACGGTGAAAAACTGTAGAGCAGAGACCTGAGGCATGGAAAGTAACAGAGGCAGAGTGATTCAGTGAAAGTGAATGGCACTGACTACCTTTACTCATCACTGAAGGGGGAGAAGTTGGAGAGAGAGAAGAAAAAGAGCAGTGAAAGGACGGAAAGAGGGGGAAATGACTGGCGACTGTGTGGGAAGAGAGAGAGAGAGAGAGAGAAAGGGAGAGAGGAGGGGCTTATAAAGTATGAACTTGTGTATGATTGAGCTGCAGGAAGCATTAAGAAGGGAAAAGACTCCCAACAGGACGCGGTATACTCACTCTTTTAGCCTTTTACTGAGGACGAGTTGCCTTATGGCTGCTCAGAGGGAGGCTTTTTCCACCGGGTCACACTTTTTCTAGCGCGCTGCTTCACTCCTCAGAGTTGTCTTGTTAATAAAATCCGGAGCATTCAACTTGAACCCGTGCTGTTTTTCCTCTTTCCACCGTGCGTAATTCCTATCCAGGATCCGGGGGGAGAAAAAAAAAGGCGACATCACAACAACACGAGGACGAGGAATCGAGACAGACATAAAACTAACGAAGTGGGGGGGAAAATGAAAGACTTCTTGGATATCTGCTTGATTTTCCTCATGCTTCACACTCCCGGCGTGTTGTCCTTGTCTACACGTAAGTTGCACACAGATGTCCACCGATGCGCATAGTCAGGGTCTCGCTGGGGTGAGGGTTTTGGTTTTGGGCATAGGTTGCCCTTTTTGGTCCACTAAGATCAGTTTAATCCACGTGTCACCCAGATATCTTACTGTAAACAGCTCTGGGTGACACTATCCTGCTCTGGTATGCATGATTGTAAAGATAATACACTTGCAAATGCATGTACAAAACATTTTAGAAGTGAGGTACTCTATGCAAACGGATAAACTATACGCCTTCATAAGAATATTATAGGAACATTACAGTGTGGGATATAAAAAAACATTTTAGAAGGTGCAAACATTATAGGCTACAGAAACACTATACGCCCTAATAAGAATATTATAGTGATGCCATAGGGGATACAATTCTTATTTTAGAAGGATATTAGTCAGTGCAAACATTGCTTAAAAACTGCAAGCCCTGATAATAATATTATAGACATATATTGAAGAGGATAAAAACTGTTAAAGGTTACTGTAAAGAGTACCACAGATACAGGGTTTTCATAGGAGAAATAAATCAGCATAAGATTATGTAACTCCCATGTAGCAATACACAACATTCACTGTGATCTTTTATTGGGTAATACTGTATTTCAAGTGTGTTTCCAATGCAAAATAACTCAACAGATTCTTTCCTAAGTTGCTTTACATAATAAGGGCTCACTTGCTTGGATCCACTCTGGTTGATTTGTGGAGGCATAAAAAAAAAGGAAAAATGCCACTTTGTCCACTTGACACCTCCTGTTATTCATGTGCTCCTGCTGAAGTATAGTGGTTGCGTCCCTGTAGAGAGAGCTCATCTCCCCGGAGGCTGAATTTCAACAAGTCAGGCAATAATTCGTTTAACACATGGAGGGCAAGGGGGCTTTACGAACCGCAACAAAACAGTGACATCATTTGCTCGGGTTTTGGAGAATGTTAACCGGCAGCTTAATGCACATTAACGTAAATAAATCAAAGTTATGTCCGCTTCTCAAGTTAAGTGGCTGGATTAGTTTTTATGGTCAGCTCACTGGCAAAGAGCAGCTCCCCAAAAAGGTTCCCTTGTTATCTATCCAGTATGAAAGGCGCTAATAAAAGAAAGTATACTTTTAGGGGCTTATAGAAGACAATGGACCTTGATCATAAGCCACCCTGCTGTTTATTATAGGGCCTAATCGGTCATTACTGTTTTATTCACTGTAATGCTGCAGGGTGCTTCCCTTTCACTCACTGTGCTGTGGTTTACAGATGCAACTGAAATAAAACAGTTTAAATGTGGAATTTTCTCTCTAACATATAATTAGTTTTTAGTGCAGCTCATAATCCCATAAAGTTTGAGTTTTTATGTCCTGTTAGTATAAAGCGGTATTTATGTTGGCTATGATAATTTAATACCAAATATTTTACTCTAAACACACAAAATACTTAAAAACAACCAACTGAAATGATCATCTCATATCCTACATGTCCCATTTCTCCTGCCTGTGCTTGCCCCAATAAGACTTGACGTTAGACAAGATAGTCTCTCCTCTCCAGATAGGAGCATCCGTTTAATACCAAGAATGTAAATCTGTATAAAAAACAAAACAAAAAAACATCCGCCGCCGTCTCCTCAATCTCTTTTTATGGTGTTGCACAGCTCATTGTCACTAAATGTTGCGTGACTTCTTCCACTTGGCTCGTCCACACTGGCCCCTCAAAATGTTCCACATCTATTATAGAGAGAAAAGTATAGGCTTTCTTTGAAGTGTTGCACGGATAAGTGGAGACTAAATAGTTCTTTAGAAAACAGGAGGGGATGTCTTGTACCTTTTTTGAAGACTGACAGCATAAAGAAAAGTATTTTCAGTCCACCAAAGATTTGAAATAGGCCGTAAATGTCTTTGGAGACCTCCTCCTCTCGCCGAAAAACAAAAATGAAACATTTTTATTTCCTCTAAAATTCAGCTTGCCCAATGGCTCCATCCTCCACCATAGCAGCGTTAAACTCATCCCCTGCCCTGATCGGAGTTGTGCTTCAAGCAGCCTCAGCCTCTCCAAACAAATAACATTTTACAAGCCATTTCCTCCAGTGAGCTTGTCAAGCAGAGACAATAAACAGCGGTAATTGTGTCTATCAATGTAGTGTTTGAACTGTAGAAGACGCGGTGTTAGAGGCCTTCACACCCCGCTCTAGGGCAATGTCCTTTCCTCAGCGTCCGGAATACATAAACACTGATTGTTATTCAGCTGGATCAGCACATTATTGGCTAATCACGGCTGCCTTTAGTCCGCCGTATCCGGTGACAAAGACAACCACCTTCTGTGCGTGTGTTTGTTCGTATTCATGCGAGTGCATAAATGGGTGGAAGTAAGCTCCAAAGCTCCATTCGGGGGTTATGATATTAATATTGGTGTGGAGTTACAGTTGAATTAACTTCTTCAAAGGCGGTTCCTCCGTGAAGGACAGCACAATGTCTGTCAGCAGTAAGGTGGCTGGCAGCTGAATAGATGTGGCCCCGGGCGCAGATTTGTAGTGGTCTGACAAAGTGTTGATGCTCTCACTCACTCGCTGCTCAGTCAGTTCTGCAAAGAACTCGCTCGACTTACATGTTTTCATAGTGCGGTCTACTTAGGTGGGCAACATTCCTCCAATATGAAGAAATGATCTCTCTAAATGTTCTTTCAAAGAAAGAAAGATCAGATTTGAAGCAGCAGAGGGACTTGGGACTGAAGATATTGTCACGTCATCACCTGTCGTCCTCTAACATCCACCTCCTCTTGCCCTCTTCCAGATGTAGCAGTAATCTACCCCCAGGACCCCGTCCTTCGCATGGGGTCCAACCTGACGGCCAGCTGCTGGGTCCACTCCGACCTCGGCGTCCACGCCAGCTCTCTGTTCTGGACGCTCAACGGCCAACAGCTGCCCAGCTCCCTGTACAGGGTGCTGAGCCCTACCAACCTCAGTGTGACGCTGGCCGGACTCAACGCCTCCAGGCAAACGTCAGGCGACAACCTGGTTTGTCACAACCACAAGGGACACATCTTGGCGGGCTCCTGTCTCTACGTTGGGAGTGAGTTGATGTTTTGTTGGTCGTTATATGATTTTTCAGGTTGGTTTCATTCATGTAGAGGTCCATCATTTTATTTGTATGTGTTTGTTTTGGGGAACGAGTCTGTATTTGTCTCTCAGCTTCACTGTTAGTTAGTTAATTTTAAGGAAACGGGTAAATAAAGGGTAGAACAAGAGTGATAGGACTGAAAAGGAAATGGGAATAAAGGGAAACGACAAGGAAACAGTGGGCACACACAGTTGTGGCTGTATTTTATGTTTAGTATTCCTGCCTTCAGGCCAGCGAGAGGCCTCCATGAGTGTGTCACTGTGTGACGCTTTGACCACCTGTGTGGTCCATTACTCGCACTATCACTCATAAGGCAAGGGTCATAGGAGATATTACACAGACACGTTTCTACTTCTATTCTTATGAGGACCAGCATTTACATAATGCATTGCCTTGCATGTACAGTTAATTTTATTGGGTGATTGTGTTAATGTGGTGCTTTTTTATAGCAACCTTAAAATTTATATTCGTTCATATTCTCAGACAGGCACACACACACACACACACACACACACACACACACAGAAAGAGACAGACAAGGAGATGCAGTCGGGATCCTAATCTCTGTGCAACACTGGTGTTGAGTACCCTGTGTTCTGAGAGACGAGGAATGTTGGCAGGGATCCCGAGTCTGACCAAATCAGACAACACACACACACACACACACACACACACACACACACAGACACACACACACAAACAGACACAAACACACACCAATTAAGAAAAATCACACCAATTTCTGAGGAACATCACTAGTGGGTGAATTACACTCAGGAGGAAGGGGCTGAAGTAATGGCTGGAGGTAACTTTTTACCCTCAATGACCTTACATCTTCCCTCTACCTTCTTTATCTCACCTTTCTTTCTTTTTTTCTTTCCTTCTGTTTTACCCTCCTTTTTATTTTACCCATGTTTATCCCTATTTTCTCCCCCTTTTCCCCCCATTTGTCCATCTGTCCCTCTTTCTGTCCCAGTGCCTCCAGAGAAGCCAGTCAATCTGACCTGCTGGTCCAGGAACACCAAAGACCTGACTTGCAGCTGGACGCCAGGAGGAAAAGGAGAGACTAACATTAGCACACAGTACACGCTCAAGTACAAGCTCAGGTAGACAGACACACGCTGCTACAGCTACATGCATTCATTCAGTTCACTATGGAAATTAAAGATCAGCCTTTTGAACATGATTGATGACATTTGCATCATAAATCAAACTCCTTCTTGTCAGAGACATAACTCAGTCAAAGCAGAGCACACACTACTCTTTTACTAAATAAATAAACATCCATAACTCCAAAAAGTATTCAGATAGGGCCTGATTATATGCCGACCCGACATCGTAGAGCTAGTTAGTCCGAGTATGTTGATATGATAAGTATGATAAGGAAACATTTTAGATATGACTGTTATTTAGTTTAAACATGTTAAACTGTTTGGAAAGCTTGGCTTACTTATCAGATTATTCATGGTTGTTTGTGTTTTCAAACAGTATGTTTTCACTTTTAAGAGTATATGATAATGATATGATTAAATGATATGATATGATTAAATGTTTCTATAAAGTATAGCATATTGTACGATATTATAGTGGAATTGTATTTTAGTTTGAATGTATTGTATTTGATAATTTACAAGATAATCTGTTCTTAGATTTAATGCTCTTTTTAATTCTGCCATTGGCAGCGATGTACTTACTTATAGCACTTGTGTTTCATCACCAGTCTTTACAAGTTTTGATGAGACATCTTGTTGTTTTCGATCATGGTTATATGCACTTTATGTAAAGCTCTTATTTGGAGGTCGCTTTAGATAAAAGCATCTGCTAAATGCCTAAATGTAATGTAATTAGGACTAATCAATATAAAGTATAGCTGTATCAGGTAACAAAATTGCCTGCAAAATTCCCCCAAACCCAATAGAGCTGGACAGAGATGCTAAAATGTGCCTAAACTCTGATATAATGGCATCCAGAACTGACCTCTACAAAGTGTGGATGTGCTCGCCATCAACAGGGACTTTGTTTTATGTAATGGTGTAATGATGTTTAATTGTTAGCTATTTTTGGTTATTACCATGAGTTGTAAGCTAGTTAGCCAGGCATGCCAACGATTGCAACAGAGAAGATTACCACACTGTTTAATTAATTCCTTACACTTTTGATCTTGTGCTTTGGTTTTGGATGGGCTTAAAAAGAGACACCACTCTCCAAACTATTTGTATTGCTCTTACTACGGCTCCATACACATCGCTTCAACATGTGGAGAAATCTTAAGTTTGACAAGTAAGGAGTGGTTTAGCGAACGGTCAATTGATTGCATTTCTGAGTAGCCTAACTTATTCTGAAAATTACAACATGTAGAGACATGTAATGACTGCCAATAAGCCTGTAAATAAAGGGAGTGGAAACCAAGCAACACCAGCCGTGGGTTCAAATGGGTTAAATATCTATCTTGGTGAGCTTATTGCGAATGTTCTCAAAATCAACATATTTAATATTTTTATGATACTGACATGCATCCAAAAAGCCCCAGAATCAAGCTTAACTGGGGTTGGAAACAGGACAAAATACCTTATTTATTTGGCAGACCTTATTTTAAGAAAAATAACATCAGTGGTTGCCAGAGGATGAAGCCCTTCATCTTTAGAAAAGCCAAATTTCATGAGAATTAGGTAAATGGGTTTTCATCTGAGAGCCATACATTTTCAAAGATGAGTCTCAGATGGGTTCCTTGATACTTTGATACTTAAATCAGCTATTTAAAAGCACCAAAAGGGAAATGATTTGACATGCACTGCCCACAGGCATGTCAACTGCATGGAGATCTGTTCCTGCAGTCCAATTTGTGTAAATATGGACCTAATAATACTAGTAGTGCCAGATAAACATTATACAATAAATTGTATATAACTTGCATTATTCAAGGATATTGATACTGTCCAGAGTTATTTCAGTATTTTTTGTTTTCCTCCCAGATGGTATGGTAAGGAGAAAGAGTGTGAGGATTACACTCATTCGCAGCCTTACTCCTGCAGCATCACTCGGGACTTGCACCTCTTCACGCCCTACGAGATCTGGGTGGAGGCCTCCAACCAGCTGGGCCAGGCTACCTCTGATGTCATCACCCTTGACATCCTAGACGTGGGTGAGTGTGAGAAGAAGTGAACTTTGTTTTTTGGAGCTTAGATCCTAATGTCAACGAGCCCTCAGGCTACAATCTAGGACAATGGATATCGGCCTTTTAGGCTTGTGACACTTAAAAGAACAAAGCAATGTCTATCTTTGACCCCTCATCACAGGTTACATACGTCTATGACTTGTGAACAGTTCAATCAGTGAGGGATTTTGTGATTTTCCCCTCATTACATCACTGTATGAGTTTTACTTTTACATTTCAAAAATGTTTGTTCTGACGGTGGTGAGTTGTATATTCCTGACAGAAGCTCTTTAGAGGACAGATTCTTGTTTTTCAGTCGTGGCTCAGCTAATCCAGGCTAACATGACAATAGCTGGCTAAAATGATTATAATTATTCTGATCCAGCTAACATCTTATTATTAGGTCATTTTAAGGAATAGTTCGACATTTGGGGGAATTTTCTTTCTTCCCAAGACTTAGATGAGAAGATTCATACCACTCTCATGTCAATCCGTGAGGTGATTAGCTTAGCTTAGCATTAAGACTGTAATCAGGAGTTAACAGCCAGACAAAACATAAAAATAAGCCTTCCAGCACCTATAAAGTGTATTAATTAACACATTGTATCTTGTTTGTTTAATACTAAAAAACATTGGTGTAGCAGCAACAATTTGTAATTTTATGGTGGGGTTGTGTGCCATACATTTTTTGGCATGCAGCAGTGACTTCAAGAGTATGTTTTAATATTTACACCTGATGAATGGTACAACCCTAAAAGGTATTAGGTTTGAATATTCCTCCCAGTGTAAACATCATACAGATTCAATAAAGAGGTGGAACAACCTGATACAGAACATACACCGATCAGCCAGAACATGTGGTATCTGGCACCAAGACGTTGGCAGCAGACTCTTTGCTCCTGTAAGCTGTGAGGTGGGGCCTCTATTGATCTGACTTGTTTGTCCAGCACATCCCACAGCTGCTGGATTAGATTGAGATTTGGGGACCATTCAAACCATTCCTGAACCATTTTAGTAGCGTGGCAGGGCGCGTTATCCTGCTGAAAGAGGCCACTGCCATTAGGGAATACCGTTTCCATGAAGGGGGTCTGCAACAATGTTTAGATAGGTGGCACGTTTCAAAGTAACATTGACATGAATGCAGGGCCCAAGGTTTCCCAGCAGAACATTGCCCAAAGCATAACACTGCCTCCGCCGGCTTGCCTTCTTCCCATAGTGCATCCTGGTGCCATGTCTTCTGCAGGTAAGCGAGGCATATGCACCCGGCCATTGCCATGATGTAAAAGAAAAAGTGACAAAAGCTGCTGTTTTGGAGATGCTCTGACCCGGTTGTCTAGACATCACAATTTGGCCCTTGTTAACGTCGCTCACATCCTTACGCCCGATTTTCCTGCTTTCAAAGCATCAACTCTGAGGACAAAATGTTCACTTGCTGCCTAATATATCCCACTCACTGACTGGTGCCATTGTAACGAGATAATCAATGTTGTTCACTTCACCTGTCAGTGGTCAGAATGTTACGGCTGATCGGTGTATACTGTATGTAATACTGTTAGACAGCGTGGGATAAAATGATTTAATAACCATAGCTACTGTAAGCAGTTAATTCCTACACATATTTATAATTTCGTGACCTCTCAGATTCATCATGTGACCCACAGGTTGGGGACCATGAATGACAGCTTTCAGCTTTCCTTAAAATGTGAAGGAAGAGCATCACTTCACTTTATAAATGAATCTCTTTGATCCCTACAAACAGGGCATTGGCTTGAGTTCTGTGACTTCTGGCTTTTGGAGAAAGTTGTTCACAAGTACTCATCCAGGTTCATGCTGATAGGAACTGACCGGTGTTCCCTTTTAAAGCTTTGTTATGTCGTCCGTAGCCTAGCTTAGTGCGGTTTAAGCAAACGGACCATGCAACAAGATCAAATTCTTCTCTTTTCTCACCATTCCCTACAAAACACACACACACACACACACACACTCATACACATGCATGCACACACCTGAAGAGGCATAGGTGTGTGATGAATGGAAACACCCTCTCTCTTTAAATGAGCTCATTTTCTTTTTACTCATGCTCACTGGACACACACAAACACACACACACACACAGAAAACACACGGGCTAACCCCCTTTTATGTAGTGTTGGAATGTTCCAGACTGATCCTTGAACCTAATCCTGTCTCCGAGCCGGCTGCAGACCCCCGAGGCCTGAGGAGTTTGGACTTTGAGGCTTTAAGACTTGGACCTGAAATAATACAACATGATTAGCTTGGAACCCGTCACCTGGTTCCCTCCTAACACGCTCCAAACAGTGTCCGGGAAATGTACCGAGAGAAAACCATATAGAGTTTCAGAGGTGAACACGTCACTGGCGAGGAAACAAGCGTCCATCAAACTGTAATCCCTTTCCGTTCCCTAATGTATGCACACACACACACACACACACACACACACACACACACACACACACCTGTTTACACTCCCTGAGGGCAGGGCAGGGCCTGGTGACAGTATAGAAACAGAGAGGCAGGCAGAGTGTAGGCGGTTTCTGGACCGGTATGCACGTTTTGTTTCGCTCAGGCCATTCTTTTCATTCAAGCAGTTTCCACAACAGTAGCAGGTCATAAAACACAGCAACCACACCTGTGCCAAGCTGCTGTGAGTCACTCACCACTACCGTCACGTCTAATCGGTTATGAAGGCGAGGTGGAAACACCTACAGTTTTCTCTGCATTCCTCAGTCACGGGGGAACCCTCTGAAGCGAGAGACTAGAGGTAACTTGTATTAGTGTCTGTCTCTGAGATGAGGATGTATTGAGGGATGACACAATATATGTTAACAATGATTCATCTCCAATTTGTCATGTCTCAACAACTTTTATAGCCCAATGCATATAATGTATCGGAGCAGCACACTTGCTCTTATCAGAAGACAATTATTTTATACAAGTTATTTATCCCGTTGTCTCAGGATATTTTTACTTGGAAAAAGTGCAGAAGATATTAAAGTATTTTTTCCAGACCTGAATCTTGCCAGCAGTCCTGCTCTAACATCCACCAATCAGAGGGTAGGGCAGCTTCTTTGGAGCCTGAGAGGTCCAGAAATAAAGCTCATAAAACACTCCTGTGATCGCATAACTGGAAACATGTTTTTATCAACTCCTCTTTTCTCTCCGCTGAAATATGAACAATAAAAAGACAGAAAAAATGAAAAAGTAGGAGTGAAAAAAAACATGATTCTGAAGAGTGGAAATGATGCCCATGGTTGTAATTAATAATTATAAGAAAACATCTGTCATCCAGAGATAACAAAATTAAAACTCATATTTCACCTTGGTCTCGAGATGAGGGATAAACCACGGTTGTTTTTAGATTCCATACTATATTAATCCTACTATCAAATACTTATTAAGCCTAAACAAAGGTAAATCATTTAAAACACTGCAATTTAAAAGCCCCACATAAAAGCAGAAAAGAAAAAAAATACATTCAAGTGCATTCATTATTTAAATTAATTGTAGTTTATGTTCACTGTTCATCTAATCGCATTGCACTTGTCCCATACTTGCAACTGGTTTGGGCAATTCGTGTCTCCACAGTTCTAAAATGTTACTCTTAACTTTTCTGTTATAAATAAATATTTTTCTACGACGTGCCACCATTGGATCTACACACATGTAAATCACCCATGAGTACAAACTGACCGGACTGAAGTAACCCATTTTAGTTCAGAGAAAGTCTCCGGCTCCTCCAAACACTGGCGACCAGAAACAAATCCTCTGAAGCTCTCGTGTCAGCTCCCACTTTTTCCCTCCACAGAATCTTTCTCATCTTCTCCTCTCCCCAGAGGTGTCTTGTTTGTTTATTGGTAGGGGATGACATTATGAAAAGGAACTGAAGTTGATGCTGAAACGATCTCAAACGCCCAAAACAAAACTCGAGGACAGTTTAAAATAATGGTCTGTCACCATGTGTTTGTATGTCGAAAAGATAATCGTTGTCAGATGAAAAAGCCTCTTCCAGCTCACACAAGTCAACTCTTCAGAAACTAGAAGGCACTCAGAGACCACAAACCCCCGCCAACGCTGAACAATCCTTCAATGTGCTGTTGCACATAAAGTCATCACTCCTACTGCTTTAAATGTGAATTGAATGGATTTCCTGACCCTGCAAACATAACCCTAAAATGTAGAGAAGCCCCTAAGCTATGGAAATTTGGCTAAAAATGATAATCTGGGCCATCTGTCCACCAGAAGTTTATTATTAAGTTCGTAGGATAGAAATATACTTTTAATGAATGCAATAAATTATTTTAAAAAAAGACCCCAGTTTGTGCCTTTCATGAAATCATTGTTTGTACGTTTGAGATTTCACACTGATTTATGACATTATAGTCACGCATACAAGCCATTAACAATGGATTAAATGGCAACGAGAACAAAGTCGCTCTGTCAACCCAACAGAGAACGATCACACACCTCTGCAGCTCCCCTCAGTTACTGCGTCTTTCAGCTCCCTGTTATGGTTTTCCGCCCTGTGACTTTTCTGTTTTTATTCACTCTGTTGATCAGACAAAACAAGACATTCATCATCTTGGACTGTGGGGAATTATAATGGGCATTTCTCACTATTCTAGGGGCGAAAATAATCAGCTCATTAATAAATAATGAAAACGATTGTTCAACGTTTAATGTCCTCGTTCTGAGGGGATTTTTGGGGATGTCAGACTTTATTAGAGACCTGTTTGGAAGCATTCTGGGTCTGCCTTGATAGAAGTGGATGTCATGGGATTAGGGCTGCAACTAACAGTTATTTTCTTGATTCATTGATTAATCATTTTGTCTACAGAATGTAAGAAAATAGTGAAACAATGATTTTATTTCCCTAGATCCCAAGGTGGCACATTCAGATCACTTGTTTTGCCAGACCAGCAGTCAAAACCCCAAACATATTAGGTTAACTTTCACTGAAGACTAATGAACTTAGTGAATGTTCGTATTTGAGAAGTGGGAACCTGATGCTTTTTGGAATATTCTCGTTTTTAGCTCTTGCTTAATAACCTCCTCCATCTCCTCTTCCTCCAGTGACCACGGACCCTCCGTCAGGTGTGACTGTCAGTCGCGTCGGGCAGCTAGAGGACCAGCTGAGTGTTCGCTGGGAGGCGCCGCCCGCTCTCAAAGACTTCCTGTTTCAGGCCAAATACCAGATCCGCTACAGACTGGAGGACTGCCAAGACTGGAAGGTAAAAGACAAGGGTGTACCGTTATAAGGAGATAAATCTGTTCTCTTTGTCTCTTCTGCACCAACGGGTACATCGCCGCAGCGCTGTCCCAGCTGCTTCTCATCCAAGCGCCGTCACCTCTAATCTGGTCTGATTGAGGGCTCCTCTGCCAGATGAGTTAATAGTTGGGCCATTCAAAAACCTTCATCAGTCATAAATCTAGAAGTCGGGTTTTGATCAGGAGAAAAAATTACCGACCAGAGCCACTGTGTATATACCTCCGTTCAAACTTTTAATGAATGAAAAATACAGTGTAAAGCCTTCAGCCGTGCAGATGGTGCTTCCCAGAATTCATCTGAGTCCTCTGGGTATGAGTGAAGATTCTCCAGTAATTAAGGGGGAATTACACAGATGTAATATAAGCAAGTCTTTGCTCGCAAAGTGGAAAAAGAAAAGAAGGGGAGTGGAGAGAGGCGGCGGAGGAGGGATGAGACTGCTGCTGTGGAGGAGAGAGGGGACTTAAATCCTTAAAGTGGCTTTAAGGGTTTGGTGGTGAAAACAAAACGCCATTTCCCTCTGAACCGGCCCTAATCATGAGGTCATGCTGAGGAATGGAGGGATACATCTCAGCTGCTAATGTCTTCAACATGGCTGTAAAGACGCTCTGCGATTTGGCTTCCCCACGTCACATTATTAGCCCTCTGATGCCTGTAATTTCCATGTTCTGTTTTCTGTTGCAGTCGTTCTTAACAAGTGTTTACAGACTCAATGCCAGAGAGAAAGTGGGGACTATTAGAGAACATTATTAACTGCAGTGTGTGGGCGTTTCATTCTCTCTATCTGTCTTTATTTTTGCCCGTCTGTCTTTTTGTTTGCACGAGTACCTGGTCACGCTCCTCAGTGTGTTTCTCGGCATATCCAGCTCTGTAATAAGTAATAGAGAGCAGATTTTGCCCAGCAGGCACGATTACATGAAAATATTTTCATAAACATGCTGATCAGGAGCCACTAAACAATGTGGTGTGCATGCATGTTTAGGTCTGTACGTGGTTTGCGGTTGTGTGTTCTACATCTTGATTCTGCCCTGTGTTTTAGTTTATGCCCATTGGTATTTAATACTGTGGTCAGACCTCCAGCACTGAACTCTTCTCTTCTTTTTTTTATTTTTTATTTTTTTCATGTAGGTGATGGATGACGTTGGGAATCAGACATCTTGTAGATTGGCTGGACTGAGACCTGGAACAGTGTATTTTGTACAGGTATTGTATTGTGTGGTTGTGTGTACAAGTGTGTTGAAGTGTATTTAACTCCAGGTTTGGTCAGTGTTCATTATGTTGTATTTTTCTCCAGGTTCGCTGTAACCCTGTGGGCATCTACGGCTCACGCAAAGCTGGGATCTGGAGCGAGTGGAGCCATCCTACTGCGGCATCCACGCCCCACAGTGGTGAGTGCACACTCACACACACACACACACACACACACACACACACACACACACACACACACACACACACACACACACACACACACACACACACAATTTAAGCATTTTTTGCTCTTGATCTCAGTTTTTGAGAGCTTTTTGGTCAATTTTAAGAGGCAATTTGTACCACTAAGATTTGTTTTATATCATGGTGTACCACACGTCCCACAATTCCCTTCCACTGCTGGAAACTGGCAGCTTCATAGAAGAAGAAGGTGGTGCTGTTTTACCCTTCTGTACTCTTCTTTTGGCAAGTTTTGATTTGTATTGGTAGTTTTATTCATGACAGATGCATCAGTTAAACCAACTCAAATCAAATAAAAAAATAGCCTAAAAAATAGCCTAACCAAATCTAATTATCACCAAACCAAGCCATTATAAAATCAAACCAGACTTTGAATACAAATAACTAAGAACTTTACAGAGAACTAATAAAAAGATCAATAAAGGAGCTGAACACAATTTAACTGCGGCTACCTGCGGTTGTTGCCTGCCCAGACTTAACAATGAAATTGCTGCGTGAAATTCTGTCACATCTGATAGGAATGATGACAAAGAAAACATGGGTTGCAAAAAACTTTCCTTTACGGGGTTTCCCACAACTTCCCGAGGAAAGCCAGGGATTTTGGCAAAAGTACCAGCCTGAATTTTTATTGGCTCTTGAGCAACTTTCTTCTTTACTTTGCTGTAACTTAGTGCCTTTAAACCTGCAATAACTGTTTTATTGGCCACTTGGGGGCAGCCGAAGCAAGTTGTGGTGAACTTAGCAAACAGTTGCTTGTTTACACATCCGGCGGAGCAACATTAGTATTCATTTGGAGTCGTGTTTATGTCCACCTGATGAACATAAAGTCTAATATTCACTCTCTTTTATATATATATATATATATATATATAATGATAATATCAGTTACAGGGGCCATTTTACTTCAGAGCAAGTACTTCTGAATGACTTTATTTTGCACACGTAAATGGTACTTCTTCCACTGCTGCCGCTCTGTGAGATGTTTCAGAACGCCAAAGCCAGTCTAACTCCGGTCTCATTCTCTCCCTCCTTCTCTTCCCTTCATGCAGAGCGGTTGATGTCGGGTTCCTGTGACTCAAAGTCCAGCGGGGACTCCAACTCCACCCTGCGCAGGGAGCTGAAGCAGTTCTTCGGCTGGGTGCGGAAACACGCCTACGGCTGCAGCAGCATGTCCATGAAGCTGTATGACCAGTGGAGAGTGCTGATGCAGAAATCCCACAAAGCTCGCAACCAGGTAGGTAAGCATCACTAATGCAGGGACACACATATGTTTTCAAATCTAATCCCAGTCATGCATGCAGACATGTTTCGCACAAACGAATAAATTGAAAGTTGAAAAGTAAAACGTCTCTTTTAGAAAAGCTGATTAGTAACAGACTTTGTCTTTTAATTTAGGTTCTCCAAGGGGATAAATCCTAGCACACGCTGCCTTTACAAGCAGAAAACAAGTCAAGAAAAGAACTGAGTGAGTGTGTTTTTGTCTATGTGTGTGTATGAGGAAGAGAGATTGTATTCTTATATGGGAATTATAAGACATTTTGCTCTGGACATTTTATGCGAATTCCAGCTGTGGCCGTGAGAGGACATCCAACGAGAAACTGTGGGATTTTCTTCGTTTATGCATCTTTTCCAGTCGACATGACAATCTTATGTCTGATAAGGTGCAACCGGGAGGGACTGACAAGGTGGACTTGCCAGGGACATCCTGGTATCATCATTAGACCATGCGGACTGTAGCATGAATAACTCGGGCAGTAAAGTCAGTAAGGACGTTGGACATGTACCTGCTCTAAATGTGCACAAAGGTGGTCAGAACAGATTCAGACAAACTAGAAGTGTTTCCCGAGCATCTTAAAGTATTCTGTGAGCCTGTTTTCTTTCTCCTGTGGATCCAAAGCACCATCTAGTGGCTATTCAGCATCAATGGATACTCCATATCAAAGCTTTCACTGTGGTCCTGATGTAAAAAGAAAAAGTAACAAATTATCATTCAGTATTTCTAATTCATGCTTATACAAGTGGATAACGTGCCAAACTGGTTCACCCAGCATTCGTGTGTTTCTGAGCGACAGTATGTGACTGATGACATGATGGTGTTTGTGTATGGAGACGTTTCACTGCCTTTATTTTTGTACTGAATTGTACCAGCATATTTAAAACTGTATAAAGTTATGTTTTATTCCTTAAGTTATGTTTAGTTAGTAAAGAAATATCAATGACTGAAGTTGTTATCGATCTCCAATGTTGTTCTATAAAAATGTTGTCAGTTTGGAAATGAGTTGTGTGCAGAATTTGTTATTTTAATATTCAGAAATGTATTCAAGTTTTTATCAATTATCTACAAAAGGTCAAAACTCCAGCAACACTTTAATGTTATTGTGAGAACAAGCGGTTCAGCTCATCAGGGTCATTATACTACCTCTTCAGAACTTTTCCCTTCTGCAGACATCTTAGAAGTAGGTGAAAAATGCTTATTCCCTCGTCAAAAATACCCAAACTCAAGTTTAGGGAGATATTGTGCAATCTTTTAAGTGAGTTTCAGAGTCAGATTACTCCAGTTTTTTTTCTTCAGATTGTACTCGTGATCTTGAACATGCCGTCAAACTTTGGTCACAGTTACCAAATGTGTTTAAGAATCATGGCAATTAATGTCAGATAGAACCATGGAAAATCACGAAAGACCATGTTATTGAAATTTCTTGGACTGGCAAAAAAGTGCCTTTTTTTTTGCTAAACATTCACAATGGCAGAACATGTGTGTAGATGGAAATGGGTGTTGTATCTGACCAAGAAAGGCTTTCAAGTTTACAGTGCAAAAACATAAAAACGCTGCCCACATGGTGGCACCATCTGCACTTAAATCTAATTACTTCTTTCTTGGTCCATGGCCTTTCCAACACTTTTCAGTAAACTCTGAATGAGCTGGATCGCACCCTGCCTGCTGCATTTGTGCCACTGTTTATCAGGGCAACTGAAAACAATGGGTGTTTTTCCTGTCAGTGCCAATTCCTCTCCTGCTGGTAACCCAGCAGAGTCTTATTACTGAGCCTGTGACCGCTCTGGTGCTTAATATTTAACCAGTGTGGGGTTTAACTTGGTCATGGCTCTGCTCTAAAGGCTTTAGTTACCTCTGCGTTCAGAGATGGAATTAGTAGAATGGGAGAGCAAGAGGGCGGATTTCTACCTATTTTCTCACACTGGAAAGCAAACATCTTTGTATTTGCCAAAGGTTAATTCTCCTCAGGGCTTTTCTGCCACAGTTGACACTTTTCAGATGCTGCCTGGGTAAAGCAGTTAACAGTCCAAAGAAAATATTAATAACGCTGGGGAGGGTCTTGCTTTTTTATAATGCCTGTAATTTTCCACACCCCTGTAATTTTTGTACAGTCCCTTATATAACTGGAACAATTAAATGAAATCTCTCTTTGCTTCTAAAAGTTGCCCCCTGAAATGTAGTAGTTTAGATGTGTAAGAAAACTACCTCTAATATACAAAGTACCTCAAATGTGTAATTAACTACACTACCTGACGAAATGTACTTGAATACATTTTGGCTTTTAACGGATTTTCCCGCCAATAGAAAAAAAAAAAAGCAGAAACGTTCCTTGAAGGTTTTTGAGTCTTGAGTAACAACGAGTCCAAGGTTTTCACTGCAGCAACGTTGAGCTTGTCAAATATCTACTTGCAACAGAAGATCAATGTAAGTCCTTTCATTTTTAATAGCATGTGTACCGAGATGCTATTAGTTACAGCATACATGCTGTGATGGAGAGGTTCACCGCACATGCTGCAGTTCAGTGGTAGTAACCTAATGCCTCGGAATAGGATGACAAATTAACTAAATTACATGTCACGGCCATGATTATTATTGCAGTGCTTTAAGAAGCATCTTCAGTCCTGATGTGGTTTTTCGTTAACTTTAAAATACTTTTCTAAGACATCTCAGTCCCAAACAATCACTAGTTGTCCTCTTTTTAGCAACTTTTTGACCCTGGTTGTGAAAACCTTTTGTCCCGAGGGGACCTTGGGGAACAAAGAGGTGGAGAGCAGGTTGGGGTGTAACCAGGGCCTCAGTCAAGATAAGGTTTCTTCACCTCATGCGCATGTATAATTCAGCCCAGGAGGCCGTGGATCACCTGGAGAGAGCCACGCAGAGGAAAGAAAAGGAAGTGTCTGAAGTCACAGAGGACCCAAAGAGGAAGGGAAGAGGACAGAAGCAGAAGGAAGAAAGAGGCTGGCAGAGTATGCAGGAGGTGGTGAAGAAACGGCCGATAATCTCTGCTAGAGAAAGAGGTCAGTTTAAGGAATCTGTACGCCTTTGTGTGTATGTGTGTGTGTGTGTGTGTGTGTGTGTGTGTGTGTGCATCCACATGGACTACATTATAGCTGAACTGTTTCTGCTATGGAATCTCTCGCTGCATTATAGGCCACAGCCATTGCTCCACACTTGTTTGAGATTTCTACTTTGTTTAGAATCCTTTCCCAAACAAGCAGAGGAAGAACGTTAAAATGCATAACCATAGAAAATAAGTCAAAGAGCTCCATATGGAAACCATCAGAGACAATACAGCCCGAGCCAGCAGAGCGGTGGGTGTGCTATACTTTTTGCTCGGAGCCAAATCTGTTGCATCATTTTCATCACTGTCCTCCCCCTCCTCCTCCTCCTCTTTTTGTCAGGCCCGGGCCCTGGACGCTACGCTCTGCCCCCTACAGTTGGATACATCAACCATGACTACACCAAGCCCAGCAGCCCCGCATACACCTTCCACAGCCGCATGAGCAGTGCCAGTGAGTTGTTCTATATGAATCTGTTATGCTGGTCTGCAGTGTGCTTCACTTTATTTTAAATACCTGTCTGGAATTGGTTTATTTCATCTTATGAGGTCTAAAGGTGTCTTCGGATGATCGTTTGTGCATTGTGTTTTCGGTAGTGGTCTCTGTGGACTCCAGCCCAGGACCAAGGTACCACATTGACGCCAAGGTCACCCGGTTTGGCCGCATGGAGACCCCCTCCTATTCCATGTTGGGCAGAGGAAGGCGCACAGAGAGTAAAGGTAATGAAAATAACAAAAATCTCAGTTACTGCTGGTATTTTTATTTATTTACAGCGTTTCAGTCTGTTCAACCTTCATCAGGTTTATGGGGAAGCATCTGAACAGCTTCATATATTTACATAGATGCTGTCCAACACACCTGTCGCTCAATTCAGACATGCAGAGATTTATTTCCATTTTAATGAAGGTGATAAACACAAGCGTTCCAAACCAATTTCTGTTTGTGTTCACAGGTGAGCTGTTCCAGACTCCGGGGCCGGGGGCCTACAGCCCAGAGAAGGCGCCACCTCTTAACGATCACCATAGACCACCATCCTACACCATCGGCGCCCGCACCCGATACCGCTCGGTGGATGCTGTACCGGCACCCAACAGGTGAAGGCAGCAGGACAGAGACTGGTGTTATTCTCTATGAGCATCGTCTGTGCAGCTTTTATTTCTCTGTGCCACAGAGCTCTGTTGTCATCCAAAACTATTGAAAACACGTCAGCAAGATGTTCCCTCACAATGAATATTCGCTTTGTAGTTTATTTTAAGTCAATCACTTAAATAATGCAAACCACATGTGTTTTTGTGTATTTGTTGCCAACAAATGTACTAATAGTACGGCAGTGCCCAGGTGTTTTACGACAGCTCTTTAAAAAGTATATTTTTGTGAAGTGTTTTGCGTCTGATTTACAGACTTCAGTAGGAGTAAATGGGCTTTGCCGAAATGAAAGGTCTCTGAAGCTCAACCTTAATGCATATATTGTTTTCTTCACTCCAGCTACTGTCTTCCTAATCTGCTGGGCTGCCAGGTTCCTAATAAACCCTCCAGTGCCAGCTACAGCTTCTCAGGCCGGAGAAAGGTCGGCGCTCCCTCCGAAGACCTCTCCATGAGCCCCGGACCTGCAAAATACAATATCATCAACCCGGACATTTACCGCCAGCGGCAGCCCTCCTTCACCATGCAGAGCAGGACTAAGAGGCCTAATTATTCCACTGCTAATCCCGGACCCGGCACATACAGCCCAGAGAAGTTTCACCTGCACCTCCCCAAAACACCGTCCTGCACTCTGGGTGTCAGACACTCTGAGTTTGTCACCCCACTCGTGGTTCATGTTGTTGACTGACAGGTCTCAGGATTCAATACAAATGCCTTTGTTTTTATTCAGTTGTTCACATAAATGTGGAGCTGCCACACAACTATTAAAAAAAAGATAGTATAATGCATCTTAAAAGGGATCAGAACAGGTCAAGTCAGTATGGTTAATACATTATTACAAAAAATACAAAATAATACAATAACATTTTCAATTGAAATGGCAATTGTACACTGTACAGTTAATATCCATTTATTTTTTTTATAAATAAAACAAAATAGGAATTATTATTGCTTGCATTGCTTGTGCAGCTTAAACAATGGTTCTTCAGTTTTACTTTACTGCTCGCTCAAAAGTAGAGGAGTAAATAAAACAGAAAGTGGGAAGGATCCTCTACAGCTTCACTCTCGGTATGGTGATTTTTACAGGTCGGCTCCAGTCGCTGCACTCGCCCAGGCCCAGCAGCTCCTTCGCACACACCTGGAACAGGTAGGGCCTTCCTGGTGTCAGCCCCTTCAGCTCAACCCTGGTGCTCTCAAATGGACCCAGCTGTAGGACAAAAAAAAAAAAAAAAAAAATTGAATAATCAATATTCATTTAAAATCTGCAGTTTTAAAATACAACACAATGACTATCTGCTCTTTAAATTTGAGCCTACAGCCAAGAGTTGGTTTTGGTTAACTTAGCTAAGCAGAATGACAGCTAGCTTGGCTCTGTTTAAAAATTACATAAAAATCTTACCAACATGTCTAAAGTGAATGCACGTATTTCCCAAAATGTTGAACTAATCCTTTAACAGATGAGCGTAATGTATTTTTTATATATCATTTGTAACTTTTATTATTGTGCATTTATTTAGATTTAACACCAAACAAAAAAGTTACTGCCGCATAGTTAAACATTGTAATGATTTAAATTATTGTAAAATGTGATCGTTGTAGTAGTTTTTTTAATAAAATACAAATTAAAAACCATTATAACTCAGTTTCATTAGACTGAGAAGGCTTTCCACAGATGAATGGACTTTCTGAAACTTTTTCGAGGTTGCCTGAAAGGTTTAGGTAATTTCAAACTTCCGCATGTGGTTTCTGTGGGTTTTAAAATCATGTTGCTGTTGTTGCTGCACCTTCACTTGGTGTTTTTTGAATATTCTTACATTGACAGACTTTGGGGTGCCCCTGTATTTCCACTGGTACAGTATCTGGTATTTTAAGGGGAGAATGTCCAGGTTAGCCCATGTAGAGGGAGCAGACCACTCCACCAACAGGTTTCTGATGTTATGAGGGGAAACCCGGACGTCTATGGGAGGATCTGGTTTCACTACAGACAAAAAAACAGACAAAAAAAGGAATAAAAACAAAATAGTCTTTATGCTCTAGGCAAGGCAAGGCAAGGCAAGTTTATTTATATAGCAACTTTCATACACGGATGCAATTCAAAGTGCTGTACAGAGAAAAGGACTAAAAAAGCAATAATTAGAACTATATAATCATAATTCAAACAAAAGGAAATGATTATACATAAAACAGCAGTTTTAAAAGATAAAAAAAGAAAATGTATTAAAAGGATAAAAAGAAAGCAATAGTTAAAACTAATTATAAATGAAAAAACTTAAAATGCCGTTATAGGCAGGTAGAAGTAGGCAGAATGGCAGGTTCAGGTCACTCAAGAGCAAAGACACATGCAAAAGAACATGTCTGTGTATTGTACGTTTTGCCTCATCATGTAGAACACAACTTGTTTAGTGCATATTTCTATTAATATTAATATTCCCAATTGTATGCTTTGCATTTTATAAATGTCGTGCGTGACAATGTAGAATATAAAATAACATTTTGTTTTTATATTAACAAATAAATATTTCTACTGACTATAATCTATTTTTTGTTATTTCTCTGCATGTTTATCATTTATTTTAATAACTTTACAATTTTAATCCTATATTCCATGTCAGAGTGATTGTGTCTTCGGTTACCTCTGGTGCATTTACAACAATGTATATGTGCACTGTTCCTGCAAAATAAGCCAATTAATAAAAAAACAACACCTTAAATGGCGTTTCCCTATACCTTTAAAGCAGAATGACAGGCAAACAATGTAAAAAATAACTGAAAGTTTTATGTCTAAGTAAATTCAAGGATCTGTTTTTATTTTTATGTTGTTGTTAGATAAAGTGTACAATAAAAGGTAATTGCACCAGAGTTAGCTAGCAACTAATTTACATCTGTTGACCCTGGGCAGGTAATATATGAGAGGAAATGGACAGGAAATATACTACATAAAACAACACAATACATAAGTCCTTCAGTGTGAAATAATAAATATAATCAGTTTGATAAATACAATAAACAAAAGCCATTCCCTGGTGGTGACACTTTTGTGCAACTTTAGCCAAACCTTGGTTTTAAACACTGCATTCTTCCTGAGTCTCCACTTCCCCACTACTTTAGCTGAGAAAGCAGATTGACCAAAGGCTGTCTTTTTAAACTGCACTATCCATTCACCCCTCGTAGATGCTCTAACTATTACTGTCACTACCGGGACATGCCAAACATAAACTAAGAGGAGGGGGGGGTGATATTATGAATAATTTTAAACATCAGGCATGCATCAGAGTAAAATAAAATGCAATATACAATCAAAATTGAGAATCTTCAGATTATTCAGATGAACTTGTTTTTTGAAAGACGATGTGTTGATGTGCTAAGATTTGCACCATTACAATAAAATGCAACCAAATTACACAAAAATGTATTTCAAGCTCTGACCATTGAGCTTCACACACAGATACAAGTGCAGAAAAAAGAGGGAAACAGAAGGAGAGAGGCATGAATCATAAATGCCACATGAATGCCATAAGTGTAGGGTGGCTTTGTTGCCTCACTTAACATGTACCAGCTTTCAAATGGCTTGCTCACTCTCATGGCTGACTCTCTGACCATCTGTGAATACAACTCTTCAAGGTATTTAATCACCACCTAGTGATTAAGAATGGATTATTAGGAAGCCCAGCATGATGCAGCAGCCCTTTTGAACAACACAGAAAAGATGTATGTGTCACCAGTGGTAATTATGGCAGATTTGTGTTATTCCAGGGTTTCAAACATGTAAAATGTTAGAATGCTTTTAATAAAGTATACCAATGCATGACTCACACCCTCTAAAAATGTAAGTCTACTTGTATAACTGCATTTAAATTGCACTTACAGCATATAATGCTAAACTTAAATAATTCATATTCTAGAAACATTCTTTTAATGTGGATATATATGCAGTTATTTATATGAACTTCTTTAACTGCACAGCTCACATTCACCCCAGCTTGGGTAGGCACAATCTTTGTAACCTTCCCCCTTTCTCGCTCTGCTGCCTCGTATCACTCCGCTAAGTACTATATGCTGCTGCAGGCAAGGGAGGAATTGGATATTTATCACAAGTTGCAGGATTTTCCACCATTGAATCAAGCTTTCACCATCTGAAGGCATGTCCATAGCCAATACAAACGCACAGTCTTTTTAAAATAACTTGTGATTGGCTGAAGTCTCCTGTCAGATCTGGTAGCTAGATTTTCTGAAGCCTGAAAACAGAACCAAGAGGAGGGGCTAAAGTAGAGATTTGCTCTCAGACCACTTGAATCACAATATGCTGCACAGTTAATGTGGCATTTTTGCCCAATGATGCCAAAAGAAAACTTCCTACCGCAACTTTAATGTTCACAAGTACAGTACCAGTCAAAAGTTTAGACACACTTGAATGGGAAAGTGTGTGGAGACATGACTTTTCTGATGTCAAATAGCCTACAGGATTCTACAGCGTGAAACGGGAACAACCAGTCTGGGATTAGTTTCTACTAGGGGGGCAATGATTATTAAAAACCTGTGTTTGATGATTTCAAAATAAAATGCCTAAAAATTACCTTTCCCTCATTCTCCAACTTTCAATTGTATATCTACCTGGAAAATGTAGTGTTTTGTTGGTTACTTCAGGCTGTACCAAGA
>JAVQJL010082226.1:0-14797 GCA_036024295.1 Nannoperca obscura | reverse complement strand
GCTCTGGCTTTGTGACTTAAACGTCAGCGTGCAACATCCGGCCCTGGGAAAGCTGCCCTCAACTCGTTCTGTCCCCCCCCTCTGCTGCTGTGGGGTGTAGGACCCCCGCTGGACTCCTTCCATCTTCGTAACCACACTTGAACATCTGTTATCTTTACATTTGCTTGTGAAGTGAAGGTTCTTTAGAAAAACCCTGATGGGTCAGAGATATGAAATGACACGACTATGAAACCACACTATTGTATCACGTCATAGTATACAATGACAGTAGAAGAAGTAGTAGAATTATTCATTGCAATAATTTGTATGTCAAACAATCCAGAAAGGCTTTCATGGGTTAAATATTTAGCAATGACAAAAGCACTGAGGTTTGAGATACATAAGGCAGTCACAGTGGAACTGGCCCCTGTTGGGACCACATACGTCAACGTGATAAGGATTTGAGATGGGCATTGAGAAAGTACTCATAAGATATTGCAGTTGCAGCAAAATTACTGCAGAATATTTGCAATTGTGTTGGTTTGTCTGCTACATCTAACTGTTGTACATAATGAGAGTTGTAACTGTATGTAACCATGTGACACCTCTCTTATGCTGCCATTTGGGCAAAAAAAGAGATCAAGATCTGTCCTGGCTAAATAAAGATTAAAGTCTTTACTGTCATTTATTGAGTTCCACTGACATGGTACAGAGAGAATAAGAGGCTCAGATTTTAGTTATGCATTCAATGGAATAACATTCATGCCTGATAAAGTAACAGTTCAATTACAGAAACTCTCGAAAACATTACCTGGGAGGCCTTTCTTCTGGTTTTATACGTGCAGCATAAGTGTGGATTTGACTATTTATCATCCATGACACCACAGTAAAATAGATAAATCACATGCATATTCTTTGAGTCCAGACAGAAATTACATGAAATGCTCAAATCTGCAAACAGCAGGTTTAGATGGGGTTTTTTGGCATGTGCCAACCAGTCTACAAACCCTTTTTTCATTGTTTCTTTGATTTGTAAAAAAAAATAAAAAATAAAACAAAACATACACATAAATAACCACATGTAACAGCGTTGCTGATTGGTGCTTTCAGGGTATCTATGCAAAGCTGTAAGGCAAGAACCTTCTTGATGCATTTTTGCAGGTGACAAAAAGAGTTGCTACAAATTTGACCACAGGCAACTCAGAGCAATGGGCTATGTATAACCCTCTGTAGCCCACATTCATGTGGTGCATAAAACTGCATCCATAGTACAAGAACAAGAAGGAGAAGCTAAAGGGATTCTAAATAATATTTGATATAGATATAATATAAAGATATTAGGTCTTCTGGTGGTGCACGGTGTGAAGACTGCAGACCGGCAAACTGTCCACTGACAGAAAGTGATGAAAATAAAATAAAAAATGAAACAAAATGTCAAAATGACAGGATTGCCATTTTGACACCACTTTGTCACAAAAAGTTTGCAAATTTTAAGTACAACCAAGAACCCTAAAGAAGGCCCAGGTGATGATCTCAGCCTTGCCTTAACTTTTAACTTTCTAAAGCCTCCTTCACAAACTGCATTAATCTAGAGTTTTAAAATAGCAACAACAGACTAAGTCCAGTCGCCTTTGATATGGTATTTCTGTATAATGGTTTAGTCAACTCTGTAGCAGAGAAAACTAGTTTTACGACCTGTAACTGCTCCACCTATTCATGATTTCAGGGTTGGGGCCATTTAAAACAGTCAGACGGCAACACTTCCAGTATGTGTGACCAATCTTGTTTTCAACATAATTTTCATAAGGACCTACTGAAGTTTTCCCTATCCATTCCTGTTGAAGATAATGCTTCCTTAAGAAGATGCCATCTTTAATCCACTATATATTATGGTTTAAATCGCCACAGTCTATTTACCTTGTTAAGAGTGCAACAAAAAAACTGCACTGAATCGGAGATTAAAGGGAGATGCTTTTCCCTTTTTAAGAAATATTTCATTCAATCTTGAGGACTATAAAGTGTAAGGAGAGAATGACGTCCCCGCTCGTTTTCACAGTTATACTGTATCTTCTGCCCACTGCTGCTAAGGTGATTTTCTTCCCAGGTTCACAACACTCAGGATTTATGATATTTCTAAGCATGAAACACACACACACACAAAAAGGTACAATAATGCATCTCTTGAGAAAAGGCAACAAAAGCTACAGTGTTGCGACTTTTTATCCTGAGAGCAAAAGGGGCTCTGATCCAAGATCATTGGTTAGGTCATAGTACCAATGTCTTCACTCTGACTTAAGAGGCAAACTGGTCTCAGATCAGCACCCCAGTTTAAGGATACACTGTGAATAGAGAATTATAGCTGGTTCCTTGTCAGTTAAACCCGTGGCCCTTTTGGTCAACAAGCCTCATATGAAAACACACTAGACAATAAAACATGACGTTTTCTGGTTCTTAACAAGCAAAGCCTATTGTAAGACAAGCCAATCAAAACACTGCTTATTCATTCAGCAATAGCTATTTGCATTCTCTTCTCCGTTGCTACAGAGTACCTGATGCATGGTCAGTTATTCTTTTCACAGTTTAAACAAGAAACAATGAAGCCAGAATCTCTGCTGCTGAATATTTGATAGAATTAAAATACCGTGGCTGTGAATAAGTAGTAATGCCCTTCATAATAACTACTATTCACCAGTTTGTACAGAAGTCCAAATCATTGAAAACTGCTCTGGAGCACAGCTGAGCAGCTAAAACTGCTGCCAAAGACATAAATGAAGGTGAGCGACAGCCTGCTGATGGGTTTGCAGAACATAATGAATGACTTCAGACTCAGGAAGAAAAGTGGGCAAAATTTTCCCATCAGAAAGGGATCTCACGCAGCTGTCCTCCGAAAGGTTTTAAAACACAGTATTAAAGCTGTTGCTATTTTATCCTTTTTTTGAATAACAGTATGGGTGTTGAATGGCTTTAATGAGCTTCAGCACACAGAAAACAATAGCTTCAAATGAAGTTCAAAGTTAGGACTGAAAGTATTTCAGACGCTTTTTTCATTCCAAACTTTTTAAACCTAATTTGTCTGCTTTTAACTCCAGGTCTGGCTGGAGTAATAAAAAAACACGGACATGGAAAAAAAAAAAAAAAAGAGAGACAGGAAAAATAACAATGGGCGTGGTAATAAGATGCATGGCATGCAGTTGGGATGTGTAGTTGTGTTGCTTTAAGAGAGGTTCCTCAATCTGGTGCTTCTCCTTTATTCATCTTTTTGCTCACCCCTCTGCTGCACCTCGTTTATTTTTGCTCCTCAATTTCTCGTTTGACTTCCGCTACATAATGGTGATCTTTCCCATGGGCCACCTCCATGATGGCTACTGCCTGAAGACAGAAATGAAAAGCACTTTAAAATCATTTAAAGACAAATTGCACATGTATGAAGTGGTTAGCTAGGACTCAGGTTTGAAAGAGCCCTTGCTGCCTTTTACAGCTCACTTATCTTGTGCTAAAAACGTACTCCTGGTAGCCCACAGTATTTTCTGCCTTCGCTTTGCCACCTACTGATATACCAACCGAACAGATGTCTGTAAATATACCTTCTTCAGAGCTTTGACTCCTTGTGTCTTCTTCTCCAGCCCCAAATACAGACGTCCCAGTTTCAGATACATAGACGCCACGTTCAGAGAGTAGGCTGGGTAGTGAACACTGTAAAGAGGATATCATTTATACATCAAGCTAAGCACAGAATGCAAGTTATCATCTATAATTAATGCTACATGTGGTGTTGTTGTAGTGCTACAAAAGTCCAAAACATCAAGCTGCAAGAGAACAATAAAAAGATAAAAGGAACGGAGCACTTCAAGGGAAAATAAGTATGAAGTCAATAAAACATTAACAACATTATTTTAAGCTCCGAGGTACAGTTAAAAAGAAATTACTGAATGACTGAAGCAGAGGGTAAAATCCACATTCTTACAAGCACTTTGTCTTGACAAACTCATAGAAGTCTGGTGTCTCATAGAAATCTCATTACAAAACTGAGGTGAAGGGAGGAAGCCATTCAACCATCCAGCTATGTTACATCAGAACACCCTGCCTCCAGAAAACGCACCTCTGCGTGGGCTTCCTGTTCTGGTGCATACCAGCGTTTTAACGGTTCAGAGTGTAAAAAAAAGCCCACTGTGTCCACCTTTACATTTCTCAAGACCTCTGCAAACTCGAAGAGACAAAAGGTCTGAACATTTTAAATTCTTACTCGACCCTTCCTCCTTTGTACAGGGCGTTATAATCCGCTTTTGCATTGGGAGTGTCTGACAACAGTGCTGCTGTACAACCGACTGACGTACAAAGATCTATTGTAACTGCATTACTGCCTCCCTGCAGATCCCTTACAAATCAATTTACCTATATGGCTGAATGATCTTCTCTCCGTAGCTCATAGCCCCATCCCAGTCCTGCATGTAGAGACAGACACCCATGGCCTGATACATCATGTGCAGCATGTAGACGTTGGTGTCTGCAAATATAGCTCCCATCTTCTCCTGGCTAAGCTCACACATCTCCAGCAGCTCACTGGGGGGTGCCAGAGAGTCAAGGAATAATGACACAAACAACATGGAGAAAGAAGGAGAGGCTCAAAGGTCAAAGGTTGCCTATGATGCTGAAAGAAGACGTGTTGACAGACAGAGGGAAAACGGAAACCAGGGGAGAGGATATTCTTGTAGTGTTTGGCTCTCCTGAACTCCTCGATGACATTCTTGGCGTAACGAACCATGGATCGGACTTCCTCTGGCTCTGGTGGAGTACTCAGCTTCTTGATCTCCATTTTTTCTTTGTCCTGGAAAGAAATGGCATATGAAAGAAATGTACGGTAACGTATTTTACACAAAATACTCTAATGCTTTAAGAAGGTTACATAAATAATACTCTGTACACACCAATTCTGACCAGTAAGTATTGTGTCAACATTGGAAGTATTCCAATATGTCAATATGTATAGCACACTAACTCTGCTTATTTAATAGCATGATGTTGATTTATTGTCCCACAATGCAACGCACAATGGGAACTACTCACAGCTGGAAATTATTAGAAACTACTTTTTGAGACAGCTTCTGGTAGATCTCAAATGTATTCATTTATTAATGAATGTTGAACTGGCAGTCATTTTGTCAAAATGATACTAAACATTGGTTGCCACATGTCTATAATTTCCTGCCAAAACAAGAAATACTATAAAGAATGGTGAATAAACAAAAACAATATTTTGTGACTGCCATATCCGTTAAGGTGTCTACTTACATTACGGACAGAGGCAAGGTGGTGCTGTATCAGGCATGAATGTTACGTCATACGTGTCAAACACATTATATCAGATAAAGAAATTAAAACGTACAACGCTCTCATATGTTGATGGTAAGCCTTTAACAGAAACTGAACTGTGTCAAACGCCTTGTATGCAAACACTACTGTACAGTAATCTACACAAATCTGTCATATCAAACAGACATTTTCAAGAAAGACTTGACTCGAAGATCATGATACAAATCAACAGTAGAATATAAAAGTGCTTTTCACTCTCAACTGTCTGTCCTCGTCTGGGACTGAATTAAAAGTGTCCACTTCCCAAAGCGCATATGAAGTACATTTGTTAGTATGGAATTGGGACACAGCTACTCAGTTTGCTTGAAAGGTGCAATTTCAAATAAAAAGGAAGGCAGTAATACAACCAACAGAAACATCTGTTCTGTCATTTTGTCATGAACCTGCAGCAGTTACAGATGGAGGTGAACCACTTTCTGGTGTACTCCCCACATCATTCTACATATCAAAAGATCAAAAACGTTATGAAGGTGCATGAGGCTCAGCGAGACGAGTGAGCGGTACCTTAGACTTGGAGGTGCACTCAGTACACTGGCATGTGAAGAAGTAGGAATCTAACAACCTCTCTCTCCTGTCCTCTGTTGGATAGAGCAGGTCTATGTAACTGTTAAAGACCTACACAGAGAGGTGAAAAACAAAAACACGGCCATTTTGAATCAATCAAAATAAAAGACTGTAATAAACATCTGTATTTCTTTGTGACTGTGTGTGAACAATCAAACCATCTTTGTTACCTCGTCTCCGGGGCTTATCTCTTGAACAGCTCTGACCTCAGCCACCGTGCCTTTATAGGTCACTATGACATTAGGACTACAGCTGTGATTCATCAGCGCTACACTAGAAGGAGCAAGAGGAGCACAAACGCTTAACAAATCATCTTGAAATAATCCGGAATGTTTATTAAAGCATTACATTTTGCAGCTTTATGTTGTTCAGACTACATGATGGTTCATATACATTTTACACTGACAAACAAAAGCTAAAATAATGAAACCAATATAGTAGATGTATAGTGTATGTAAGGAGACAGAGAGAGACATTTAGGATCAGTAGATAAACACACGGATGAATGGATGAGCTGTTGAATGATGATGAGTTAACGTGAACTACTTACTCAGGAAAAACAGCTGATCCCAGATGGGAGAGCTCCTCATCCTCTATCGTAAAACCATTACAGTTAACCTGGAGACATAAAGAAACAACAAACAGGAGACAGAACAGCAGTGTGAGTAATATGATGACACAACTTGCATCTCACGCTGCTCTCCTGTGCTGTAACACCTCCTCCACCGAGGAGGAGGAGGAAATCCAGGAATGGAGATTAAATGTAGCCGTGAAATAAGAAGCCCGAAAGAGGCAGAGTGTTAAACAGACAGGACCGGTGGCTGTGTGCGACACGGATCCTGCTTTCACCTCAACATGTGTTCCTGTGTGTATCTGCTAAGTAGTGCAGGACAACTGGAGATGATGTGAGGGTTGGAAAGATAAAAAAAGACGTGTGAACACAAGCATTAAGCAGGAGGAGTATGAGTAGTGTGCACATGTGAACATACTATAAACATAATTTATTTGCACACCGTGTGTCTACATATTCTCTGTGTGTATGTTGCATCTGAGAGTGTCTTTCCACAGACAAAAAAAAAAGAAAAGTCAACACCTGTCTACGTGTCAGCCAAAACCTCTGATGCTTTCCTAACCAATCACACGACGGTAACAAACCACACCCTCTGTCCCGGATCCTTCTAGGAACAGGAGTTTGTTAAGTCAGTGGATTTCTAGCAACAACACACAGTTCAGAGTGAGTCTAAAGAGACTACCAAAGAAACCTGTAACATATCCAACGTTACCTGTGCAAAGAGCTCAGTGAGAGCCTGGTCGTCTGGGAGGTCACTGATGTGTCTGGAGTAGAAGTGGTGCAGCGCTGCTATGTCCGCCTGGTTCATCTCCTCCTTCTCACTGTCCATCTTATCTAAATCTGGAACAGTAAAAGGCAATGTAACATAGAAACACAAAAGAACAGCAGGAGAGACAGAAAGGACAAGAAAGAAAGAAAAAAGAGCGAACACAAAACAGGACATGGAGAGAAGGTCAACAACATAAACCAGACTATCATAAAGACCAGCTTTGTATCGAGAAGGTTGCGTGTCTATTTTCTCATGTTCTTTGCTGCTGAGGTGCACGACACTGAACTCCCCCTCCAAGTCATGCTCCCCAAAGGATGAACACCTCTTATTTTGGACACTCTCCTAGTTCCTCCTCTTAGTAAAATATCCACTTTCCAAACAAGACTCCGACATCTGAGAGATTGCTCAGCACATTAGGCTTCCAGGAAGATTATTATTATTATTATTTTTTTCCACGGCTACAGAACTGACTTTGCTATTACCACTTATGTTTAGTTTGGTTGTTATTGTGAGATTATTAACTTTGCAACCTTTTTGGGCCACTTGTGGAGATTTTTCACTTTTAGTCTAGTAAAGTGTTTGGGGTAGTTCTGTCATTTTAAAGAAGAGAGATTCCAAAGAGAAACATGCAAGAATCACTTTAAACATATTCTTCTTGAGAAAAATTGAAGCCACCAACCAGGAGGAAAAAAACCTACAGTAAATCACTTGAGCAGATATATGGGGATCCATCTACAATAATGAATATCACCATCACTGGAAATAGGGATTAGAACATTGAAAAATTAAAAAAAGGTAAGTGATACAGATTAGGGATCAAATATAAAGATGCTACCACTATCATAATACTCTATCCCATGACTCCTTAGTACCAGTGTTTATGTGTGTGGGACATGCTGTTGCTGTAGGCCATGTGTTGCTGTCAGTCACACACAGGTGGCAACAGGCAGCAGCTGGCCACTGATTTGCTTTGTGTGCACGAGAGACAGGTGTGAAGGTTAATTCTGTGACAATCCTCTGATGACACATCTGAGCCTGGAACAACAGCTCACACTAAACGAGAACACCTCATGGAGCAGAGAAAAGACATTTGTGGGCGCTCGGATGGAACAAAGTTTTGTGTGTTTTGACAAATACATACTTTATCAACTTGCGGCGTACGATTGGGATTATTGGGAGCTGCATCGCCTGCTGTCAGAACTACATTTTTATACAACCTGAATAAATGACGAGTTGAGTTACTCGTCATTTAAAAATCACAAAACAGAAAATACTATCAGTCTTGTCACAGAACATTAGGCTGTGCAGAGTTTAGTTTCCTTGCCCCTTTAATGTAGTTATGGGCTGACACAGTATATGGAGTGCACACATTAACACCTAAGAGCTGCTCAGTACGCGGGTCTAACAGAAGAGGGTTGAGTACCTCGCTCAAGGGCACAGTGGCAGTAGTTTGTAAAGGAGGGGAGAGAGAACATGAAATTACAGCACCCAGACGCTCGGGATTTAAGTCCCAGTGCTCTGCAGACTTGGAGTGAATGAAAGAGACAGAACCAGGACTGGAGGCTACAGCAGCGGATATTAATAGACACACCGCTACAACTGCAGAGACACACACACACACTGCGCCATGTAACTAACAGTGCATGCAAATGTAACTAAGCATACATGCTCATGTACTCATACACACACATCTACTTACGCGATTCAAACTCTTTGAGCAGTAGCAGCCTTTCTGAGGGGGTGCGCTCTGTTGTGACTCTCTGCAACATGAGACAGAGTCAAAAAGGCTAAATCACGCTAAATAAAATACAGAATAACCAAATTTAACAAAAAAACAAACATTCATTCAAAGTGCTAAGCACAAGTGGATGGTAGCAGGACTGGCTTCAGGGACTTGGGTGTTTAATGGGAGCAACACTAATCATGATGCCAGTGATGGAGTCACAGTTAATAAATGAAATAAATGAATTGCAAAGACATGGCACCCATGATACTCCTGCGATACTACTCATGCAAAAGTATTCAAATCAAACTGAGACGAGTCATTGCATCACCGCTCCAGCAGCGCACAGCGGGTTTACAGCACAGAAAATGGTCTAGCTCATAAAATTAACTTATTATCAAGACGGCAACTTATTTTATTTGGCTCTTTATCTTCTTTGATGTTTGTTTAACAGTTGTAAACTCTGCGTTGCCTTTTCAGTTACATTCTTACACGGCTCCTTTCAGCTATCAGCTTTCAAAGAGCAGCTTTTCCTTTAGGAGCGCCAGTGAGACGGAAGCAGCACAATACCTGCGTCCTGGAACTAACACACCTGAATAAAATGCTGCCCATAAGCATGGCTGCCCTAAGACTGAAAATTCAAAATGTGCTATCCTACATTTTTATGTATTTCAAGTCTTGTGCACAGTATTGATTATAAACTGAGACATGATGTGAACTTTTGTTTAATTCAGATATTCTGTAATATTATGTCACATCTATCTTCTCTCTCTTTGCTGGCTGTTAAACGTGTCCTGCACAGACGTCCATGTTGTTCCCAATAAAAATGTAAATCTTTAAACGTTAAAACAATTTTACTCCTACTTCTTCTTACCTGTTTCACGATGAGTCTGGCCACCAACCTGACTGTCTCTGATGGACACCAGTTCTCCCCATAGGCGCACATAGCTACACACTCCAGCTTATGCATGGGCCAATCACCTCTCTGAATAAATACACACAAACACATGCAAAAAGACAGAAATAACAGTTATTAGTAACGCTCCATTTTTATAGCAAGTAGTACCATTCAACAGGACACTACGTGAAAAGACAAATCAAAACACAGAGAGAGAATTAAATGAACAGAATGGATAATAAATCATTTTACGACCACAAAGCAAATCTATTTATATCAGTCAAGGCACTTGTACCCCAGTCTCTCACTCTGTCTCTACGCACGCAAGAAAACTCAAGTCTGTTTTGTGCCGTGAAACTAAACCTAGGCAGAGGGAGGAAAGGCTGGATCGTCATAGCAACAGCAGCAAGAGCGTGCGCGCTTTCCGTCTCTTGCCGTATCTTTTGGCACAACACAACGGATGCAAGCAAAAGGTTCATACTGAAATAAGTCACCTGATACATTTCTGACAATAACAAATGGCTTGATATCTGCCTATCCTCATCCTCTGTGTCCTTCTATTTGAAAACAGAGAGCCGGAATAAGGCCAAAAAAGACATTTTAGGACCACATATTTGTATAAAAAGGACCATTACTATTGGCTGTAAAATGTATTCATGGTCAGTTCCTTTAGTTGACTGTGGAAACTGGAGCACACGCTCTATAAAATGCACCAAAAGGAGGCAGAAAGCGCTCTTACCTGACAGTCAACATTGCAGTAGTAGGCCTGCTTACATTTGCCACACTTAAAAAGGTCTTCTCTCCTGCAAAGACACAAAACGTTACTCCACTAAAGCTGTGAGAAGTGGACCAGTGTGACATTAATCTGAGGGGTGTGGGTGGACCTGACGTTATATTATTATTTTTGACTAATATAGCACACACACACACACACACACACACACACACACACACACACACACACACACGCACACGCACACGCACACACACACGCACACACACGCACACGCACACGCGCGCGCCTCCTCATCTCCTGGCTCCTCCTCTCTCGGGACACATGGACAACTATATTTAGCACCCTAACCTTTTACTGCTCTACAAAACTACTGGCAGCTTGGGTAGGACGCGTGTGTGTGTGTGTAAGAAAGTGAGTGTGTGAGCATGCGTTCATTTAACTCTAAAGCGTCTCATCAAGAGTGTGATAGAGCATCAGATCTCAACAAGACAAGCAGGCAAGCCAGAGGGCTAAACCTTAAAAAGAAAATTAAAAAAAAGGACCAGTGCACTGCAGTTTAGCCATTCTTCATGTTTTTGACCCAATATGCCTGCGAACACCCACACATGTCAATACTCTGAACGTTGCAGGCTGGCCTTTCTCACAACTCCACATCCTACACAGTTACTGGTGAAAGCATGGGCTGAACAAATGACTCAAAAAGTATTTTATAGTTCGTCTAAAAACTTTAAGCGTGAAAATAATAAAGACAGACTCTGATATCAAAGACTGCAGGTTTTTTTTTGCCTACTGTTTGGATTTTAAATACATACAAGCAGGTGTTGGACCTGCAGAGATCAACAGAGGATGCCTTTGAGGAACAGATAGTACTCTCACGTGCAATGGTGTAAGCAGAAATGTAACAAACATAAACAAAAGGCTGAAAATCAAGTGATGTGTTCATTTAACTGAGAATAATACCTCAAAGTATGAGTAGCCTACTTAACATGTGCTAGCATAATTATTAATAGGCTCATTAAAACTTACGTGGAAGCCGGACTTTTACATTTTGGCTTTAACAATCACCAGTAAGTTTATTGTACGTGAATGTTGGCATATATTTTATACTCCCCTAACTCTGCAGTGCTACATACAAATGCTGCAGTGTCAGTCAGGTGAGCTGCCTCTCCGCACTGTGCCATTTAAAGTCTGCACCAGCTACGTGAATGTCCAGAGGTGTACAAGCTAACCTAGCATGGCACGGGGGATAGCCAGCGCTGAACTGGACTGCGTTACTCGCGTTGTTCTGTTTTAAGCTAGGCTAAAAACAATAAGAAAAACAACAGCCTGGAGCTAACTGTCAGAGAGGTGTTTCTTCTTCTTTGGGTGTTTCAGATATATGTAAGAGGTTACCTGGTGAAGCAGTGCTCACAGTGCGCTCCCCTCTCATTCACCGTCAACACGTAGCAGTAGGCAGGGCAGGCGAACACCAGCTCCCCCACCGCGAAGTGCCTCACCGCCCGCAGACCTCTGCCGCTGCCCGGGCTCAGGAACCTCTCCGTCCCCTCTATACCTTCGTTCTTCATTGTTTGGTCTGTTTACGGTTCTCCGGTCAGATACTACTACACACCACCGCCGCCGCCACCACCACCACCACCCGTGTGTCCGCTGAGGGATCTAATCAGCTTCTGGTTGAGCTCCGTCTTCCTCTCCGGTCCTGTGTGTGTGTGTGTGTGTCCGGTGTGGCTCTCATCGCCCCCTGCTGGACAGGCGCGGCGTGCGTACAGCGTACATGACAGTAAATAACGGATGGGCTCTGTGGTGAACAGGTGCGCTGTGGCTGCCCTGCCTCATGTAAAAAGCAGCCACACCGGAATCACACCTACTGACTGCATGCCTTGCGTCGTCTGCTCTCATTTGCTTTTTGTCTTATGAGATTGTGTCCCCTCTGGTTTTTACCTAGCACGTATCTTCTCTAATGTAATCTGATCCTATGTTGTCATGTTTGAAGTGCCTGCCTGCACGGATTGGCTGCTTAACATTATTTTGTATTAAGAGCGTGCATTGTACAGGACCTCCATTGCATGATAGCTGCCTTTTACTCCTCTGACCTTTTTATCCTGTTCAGCTGCATCACGTTTTGCGTTTTCCTGTTCTAATTTTGCATGTTTGTGTGTTTTATTGGCTAATTTAATAGAAATGAAAATTAGCTTTGTGGCTAACACTGGCACATTTACAGTGATATTGATCAATGTGCGCTGGCCCTGGAAAATAAATAAACATAGTATATTTTAAACATTTTATCTGATGTATGACTTGTTTTAATAGCATGTCTACGTGTCTCTCTGTCACTGTATGCGGAACAGTAAACATACAAGGACATTTGTTTAAACTTGGATAATAAAGTTGATTCTGATTAATAAGTAATGAAATGGCTTCCTCTGGGACTCCTCGAACACGCAAAAACTCCCTTAAGTCAGACATTTTTGAAAGATAATTTCACACGTGTCCCTAATCCTCTTCCGTAGAAAGGCGCTGCTGTCGGGACAAATGAATAAAATGAATAATCATTTTACTGAAAGAATATATTTGGATGTAACCCCTTTGTAATCACCAACATTTTGATTAGTAACTGTAATTTAATTACATATTTTTCTTAGTAACTGTAACGGATTACAATTAAATTTATTTTGTAATTTAATTACGTAATGCCGTTACATGTAACTTGTTACTCCCCAACACTGGTGATACATCATGTGATTTCAACCAGGACAGAGCAGATGACTCTTGCATGACCTGGTCTTAACAATGTTTTATCTTCTGTACTGGCTTTGACAAGAGTCACGATCAAGGAGTAAGGAGTCTCTATGGGGCCCTCATGGACAGGCTGCACCTGAATGCAGAATGCTTTGGGTTGGTCTTACATAATGGTATTCTGATTGGGTCAATATTTCTGCTTTACTGTAATTGGACCCTCAGTGTCACTCACCAAATACTATTGTTGTGCAAGTGGCTTTTATCAGCCTGCAAGAATAAAACCCTAGAGAAAACACAGAGAATCTCAAGTAGAAATATCAACTTTAACTGATGTATAATTTGTATTAGCCACACCCTTGGAGGTAAACAACTACCTGGAAATGTTACGGCAGTTTGTGTTTCCCTGTGCTGTTTGTCCCTTTTCCTCTTCTGTCCGCTCAAACTTTGCCAAGGTGTACTACACCTTGATTGCTCAATCAGCTGCACTTGGCCTGGAAATGAAGTGTTTAAAAGCTCCTGTGCGTGCAAATACAAATCTGCCTTGTCAATTTCACATTTATTTTTGAACAAAGGCAAATTGTGGACGGTCATTTGCCTTTACCCCTGCCATGTCAACCATGCATACAAATTGACACATTGTTGAAACTTTTAGCAAAGATGCATAGTATACAGTTTTACAACAAAGGGATCTTTAAAATTAGGTTTTCCTTTTCAAATAGTCACATGAACTATTCAAATTGCCCACACCCCTTGAAGAACCTTTTTTTTTTACTTCTGGATTATAGACCTGCTGAAATGACTCATAGGACTGAAACAGAAAAAGTTGTTAAAAGCCAGAATTACAAAAAGTACTTATGTAGCTTATCATCTTAAGCCCTTAATAACCCCCTGTTCAGGTTAGAAATATCTGAAGGTGATGTAAAAACTCCCAGCAGTCAATGCTGAGGTGGTGGTAATAACAGGAATTTTCAAGACATTTCGTCCAGTGAGCGTTAATAGTGGTACTGTGCAAGATAACTGTGATTTGCTTCCCCACATGCTGATAAAATAGTCCTTATTGGATCTTTTTTTTTCTCTTCAGGGGTCAGTGCCACTATTGGTTTTCCTAATTGACCCTTCCACTCTACCCAGGCTCTGCCATCAATAACATCTTCCGATCGCTCCTTCTGTCCTCCTCATCTACTCATCTGCTCCCTGTAACTGTCAGGCAGAGATAAGAGTTGCCTCCCACCCCCTCTCTAGATTGACAGGCTGACACACCATCTCTAAGGTCAGCCAGGCTAATTGGTTTGTGCACATCTTTGAAGGACCATTAGGCCTCACAACTGCTAAACTAAAAAGATCTCTCTCTCTCTCTCTCTCTCTCTCTCTCTCTCTCTCTCTCTCTCTCTCTCTCTCTCTCTCTCTCTCTCTGTGTGTGTGTCTCTCTATAAAAAATCTATATTTGGTTT
>JAVQJL010082219.1:0-32709 GCA_036024295.1 Nannoperca obscura | reverse complement strand
ACCCTAGATCCTTTCGGACCCTAAGCACCTCCAACCGTTGGTTGTTGGGTTTAAACCAGCAGTGAAAAGAGCAGCTGATCTATAACACCAGCTCCTCTGGAAACACAGAGGCAGGACAGTGAGGTTTTACTGGCGTCACTTCAACTTAATGTTGGCACATGTTCAAATCAGCACACTGTAAAGTTTGTATATTATTACTAATGTCTCTATACAGTCCAGACTGATACAACTCTTTTGTCTGTAAATATGTAGTTTAAACCAGCAGCTGGTTTGCGAAGCTTAGCACAAAGACATGAAAGAAAGGGAAACCAGTTGCCAGGTAACCAGCAGAAACTCCAGGAAGTTACTGGTTCCAGCCCAGACACAGTCTGCCAGACTACACAACCCCCCATAAAATGGCAAATTGTTGTTTTTACACTTTGGTTTTTGTATGAATTAAACAAACAAGAAATAATGTGTTGGTTGGACAGAGCAGAGCCTCGCTGTTTCCAGTGTTTCTGCTAAGCTAAGTTAAACTACTTCTGGTTCTTGCTACATTTAGCTACAGTACAGACATGAGAGTGGTATCGATCTTCTCATCTAACTCTCGTCAAGAAAGTACATAAGTGTATTTCCCCCATTATATAAGACATGAATTGCATATTAATTATACAAGAACTACAGGAATGGACATATGACACTGCACAGCTCTAATCCCACAGTATGCTGCGGTCAATTTGAAAATCGAGACCTAAATACATGATTACATGAGAAGCACAGAATCTCTAACAGAGTCTAGGTTTTCTCACACACACATTCTGTGACATAATTTCCATGAGCAGTGCATGCCGTTAGTCCTTTGGTTTCAGTTTCAGAATAAAGTGTGTTCAGATGGGTGAATATGTGTATGTATGTTTCTACGGATGGGTGCAAGCATGCACATGTAGGTGTGTGTGTGTGTGTGTGTGTGTGTGTGTGTGTGTGTGTGTGTGCGGGTGTGTGTTTGTATAATGTTTTGTTGTACTTTCTATTTCCCCACTATGCTGCTCCATAGGGATACCATGTGAGTCCTCGTTCTCTAGCCGTGGAAACAAAAACAACAACTTATCATTTTGCACCGAGCTGGCGCCACTGCTGCCCTGAGTGGGATTGGAGGGTTGGGTGGTAGTGGGGAGAAGGGGCAGCCCATCCAAACCAAAAATCTGATGATCCTTTGCAAACACTGAAAGGCAAAGGAAGATTAGGTAGGCCTTTTAGTTGGCATGAAAGTGGCACCATCCTTCTGTTAAGAAAACAGGCTTTTAGTGGCTATAGGAGCACAGCAGAGACCAACGGTGTGAGCAGCACTTTGAAGCAAGCGTCTCTTTGCTAACTATTGTGTGTTAGGCTGGTAGGGGCTGGAGGAGAAGGAGGAGGAGGAGGAAATTTGTGCTAAAATGGAGCAGCTCCTTCAAGTCACCTTCATGAATCTGCCACAGGGCAATTTGTCTTTTCTCATTTTTTTTCTCTCCCTCTCCTTATGCAATTGTTATAGATCCATATTGCACAAAAAGTATTTTTAGCAGCAACTCCAAAGATTTGTCGAGGAGCAAAAGCCTTTCTGTTCTTTGTCTTCACGCATTACCATCCCATTATGTGTCTCCCTTCACAAAATTAATGGAACAGTGTTGTAATGGTTTTCCACAAACTTTTGTTGCGTCTACCCAAAAGATTTTTTGTTCTAAAGGTGAAGCGGTTTGTCTACGGTAGCCAAAAAGAAGGTCTGAGTATGCGAGGAGAGGACAAATGTCACGTCACTTTGTGTATTACGTAATGTAATTTTGGTCCGAGATGTGTCTTACTATCTAGCATAACATGATTGTGATCGCCAACTATATATGACTGGAGTTACACAGTTCAAATCTAGGCAGGTAAACGAGGGCATTGCTTTCCATTGTTGCACAGCACATGGTTCTAAAATTAAGGAAGAAGGAGTATGATCTGTGCTGAATGCAGCGTCTCCAGCTTTTGTTTTCGCCCATGAACTGAATGTCCTCATCCCCCTTTGTCCCCTCCTCTGGTAAACATCGAAACAGCATGCACGTTTTCATGTTTACTTATCAATCCCATCATTTCAAGTAAAACAAAAAAGAAAAAGTGGTAAAAAAAAAGAGGCGCTTGTTTCCCAAAGTGCTGTGTCACTTTTGTACCTTCTGTTAAATGCGCCGTTGCACTGTCACATTGACCACGCTCCTGAGCCAATCAAAGGGCAGTACGGTGTGAGATTGGACGAGCACGGAGTCTACCTGGAAAATGCCTAGATGGGGGGAATGAAAGACACACAACCAGAGGGATGGGGAGGGGTGGAGGCAGGGGGGAGTTGGGGAGAATGTTACAGGAGATGGATTTAATGCTGATCACTGGCCCCCTCTCCCTTCTTTCTTGATATAGCCCATCTTCAGAGCTAACCTACCTCAACTAAGCTCCTTAACTAAGCTCTTTGGGCTTCTCTCTCACTACCATAAGGCTCCCTCCCTCTCTCTCTTACTCCTGACTGATCCTTTGCAGATCTCCTACTGTACCCATCTAACGTGGCATGCTTTGCAGTTTTTCCTCATCTTCCCCAACTACTGATTCCCTGTCCCTTTGCCTTCCCTTATCCATAACAAGCAGGACTAATCTCTGTTACACACTTGCATGCATGCCTTGCCTGCCTCCCTGGTTTCTTGCTCCTTTTTCTCTTTAACTCTTATCTAATTCTCTTCCTCTCCTGTTCTAACTCTGTTATCTGAAACAAAACGCTCTATTTCGAGGCGATGTGAGACTGCTGTTTCTCACCTCGCTTTCTCCAGTGAGGACCCGTAGGCTACGAGAAGCTCTCGGAAAGTTTAGCTGACTTTCCCTCAGAGCACAGCACCGGATTATAAGGCTTGACTTACTAGTCAGCTACACCTACACACAAGGTCTGACATCCAGATTGTGTCATCGCTTAGCCACAAGATACGAACAGCGCCAGCCAAGAACAGACTGTCCGAATGTCTAACCAGAGAAACACACACTAGTGCAACTTGAACTTTCTCACACCAACCACAGGTTTACATAAAATATTCAGATAGATTTTTTTTACTTTGCAGGCTGTGAGTGCAACCACACTGATCCATCACTGAACAAACTCAAGTTTAAAAAATAATGCTGTTAACAAATTCAGAATTCGGAAAACATACATTGAAATGAAACTCTTCATTGAATATTGGTCTAGTGTTGGATTAATGTGCCTGACAATGTTGGATCACAAAGTGAACTGTTTATATAGTTTTCTTTGCATTTTCAGTCTGAGTGTCTAATACACCTTTCCCCTAAAATGAATCATTCACAAGATTATCTTTAAAACGAGAATCTCTTCTACAAAGATGGAAGGATTTTATGCAAATTGTTGCAACCTCAAGGAAAGGTGGATTCTCTCTGGTTTGATGGCTTGATCTGATAACTTGTTTTTAATGCACGCTCGGCAGGCATAGTATTGATTACAGCCTACGGCAAAGTCATATACAGAGCCCGCAAAGCATGTTTGCATAACAGACAATGTGGAAGTTATAATCACCCAAGATATGATCTGCACTGAAGATCAGGAGCCGAACCAGAGTTGTTTTTGTTCAAAGACAGATAGTAGTAGCTTAAAGTAAAAGGTTCCTTCAGATTTTACTCCACATCCAGTGTCAGGCACAATTACTTGTTCATTCTGTAGGTTTGTTTATTCCACTGTAGGCAGTTAGAAGAAATGAGTGTTCTGAAAGAAAACATGGCAGTGGAGACCAGTTTAAGAGAATCAAAACTCTTATGTATTTGCTGTCCTCAATGTAAAGTCTATGAAGTCATATCAGTCACTGGGTCAGCTCTAAGAAAGGGAACAGTTTTCTGTGTACACGTCTGATTTTGAGGAATCAGTTCGCACTATGGACTCCTCCATTGATGCCTCACAGTAGAAACGGAGCCATGAGTTAAATTTTGTAGGTGCAAATGACCAAGATGAAATGGAAATACCACGAGTAGCTTTAAGCATTTGTTGTCAATGCACGCTGTTGAACTGCAGGAGTCCTTGCTTACTTGTGAGTACTGCACCCCCTTAAGCTTTTCTTTTTTATACCTTTTCACAACGACAATATTTAACAAACCATAGTCATGCCATTGCTGAGTAATATAATCAACTCTTCCCCCAATCACAGTATCTGTGACTATTTTGTTATGTTAATAAGCTGACAAGCTCCTAAATGTCACAGCACGTGCTGGCAGGTCTGGGGAGAGGGGATGCTAACAAAAACGGTGTTTACATTTTGGGAAGCAAAAGCACTGAAAAAGCGATATTTTGCAAATAACTTTATTTCATCTGTTTTGTGTAGTCAATCTCAGGATGCAACAACATTTCAAGACCACTAGTTGTTACCTTTCTAATCATTGTTCTGAAAATTTTATGGTACTGTTGGTTTCCTGTATTTCTTTCTCAAACAAATCTGAGTTGTAAAACTAAATTGATGCGATAAAACTTTTTATATACTTCTAACAATCAATTATCAAACAGCTTATAAAGAATCAGAGAAGGCAATCATAGCTGAAAAAATCCTTTCATTACTTGTCCCTGCTCATAGACGTGTTTTGTCAGATATAGAATTACTTTCTCTTAAGGATGTGTCTCACGGCAACAAACGGGGACAATGAACTGATGGGGATTAAAGCACCACTTGATGTGAGAGAATTAACTCATTTAACTTTTTTGAAACCTTTTTGGGCAAGCATTTTGTGGGGCACCTGAACGTGGGTAGAGATTAGTAAGACAGTTGGCAGTCTCACAGGTTCTAATGAGAAAGCGCTACCTTAAAGCCAAACTTGGTGTTTGATGCCTGCTGTACTTCTGTGGGCAGAGGTATTTTGTTGACTGTTGAGTGCATTGGGAAGACTGGGAACATGGAAGAAAATGCTTAGCTGTAGTTAGTTGGCAGTGGAGGTGGAGCGGTGGTGTTTCAAAGCTCGCCTGTGTCTCCTGAAGGTTGCATACCCAGAGTTTGCAGCAAAATAAACGTGCACTACTACACTACTGGGTATATGATGAAATCCCTTGAGCATATTATATCATTATTATTTCTGGGGACTGTTGTGAACTTTGTTTCCAGCTTGAGCACAGGTTCGGTAACAGGCGCTACGGGTACTGGGCTACCAGACCTCACTGTTGAGTTTTCTGGAGGTGTCTCTGGTCTAATTCAATAAAACATCTGTAAAAGGATACTCACTATCTGATATAACCCCAGACACATAACCGCACTCCAGCACTGAAACATTAAAATTAAGGGCTTTGTGAACGAAGCGTCCTGTCTGGTGGCCTTGTAGATTAAGCAGGACAGAAAAGGCCTGACTTTGTGGGGGAGAAAAATGACTGAAGTGCTGCTCAGCTTAAATATGAAAGCTTGTGTCAAGGGTTTATGTTAGCTGTTGTCTTTTACTTCATAATTTGTAATCGGATGACTTGCAGGAATACTCACTGGTTATACCAGTGTAGCGGACTCTTTGGAAGTTCTCATGCAGCATCTTTAAAATGGATGAGATTCACAAACACACTCTTGATCATTTCTGGCATCGGAGGGCTTAAGACTGCCTCGCTGCCAAATCTGCAAGTCAGCAAACCCAAGCAGCTCTTTACTTTTAGATTCCCAACTTAGTTTATTGACAGCAATACATCATGTATAATTAATTGTTAAAGTGTAATCATATTTTTATTGGTGCAACAAAATCACTGAATTCCCCGCAACTGATATACAGTAGGTGTAACAGGCGGTGATGCCATGCTACGAAAGACTCTTTAAGATTATTTGGTTTCTGCAACACAGCAAACCTTTTTTTTGGTTCATATTTTATGTGATTTGGCTAAAGTACAATTACAACTCACCTTGTGATACCTCCATGTTTGATTATCAGACGAGGGGTCATCGTGACATTGAGCCCCTTGACTGGTCAAGTGTGCTTAAGAATTAATTGACCAGTTAAACCCGGGCATGAAGCCAAGAGATGAAGATGGCTGCAGATACTGCTCTCTGTCCTCTGCACATGTGTTTGAAACGAAGTGAATGGATCAAAAACCTCACATATAGTACAATGAGAACTTAACTACAGTGTAGTTAAGCTTTTTTAGTGTACACATCGCAGTACAGACAAGTATGTAAATCGTTGGGGGATTCAAGTGGGTGTGAGTGAGTTTCTTTTTCTTTTAAGCTAGCAACAGCTTTGTGTAACTTTCCAAAACACGTGTCTTATGTTCTTATATTTACATGTTTCTGGAAAAAAAAAAGTATTTAGCCATTTTATTTGCTCTGTGAGGCTGTTCTTTGGCACAGTGGTTGTTTAGCTAAATACTACTCTCAGCATACTAACATGCTCACAATGATGATGCTTACATGCCAACATTGCACAATGTAATAAACACAAAGCACAGCTGAGGCTGATGGGAGTGTCGTTAGTTTTGCTGGTATTTAGGGAGACATAAATGTGTGTTCCAAATGTCATGACAATCTATCCAAAAAGTTGAGACATTTCACTCAAAACCACAAATGTCAACCTCATGGTGACGCTAGAGGAAAAGTCAGGGGATCACTAAAGTCATTAGGATTAATTCTCTGGAGAACACAAATGTCTGTAGAAAATTAATGGCAATCCATTTAACAGTTGTTGAGATATTTCAGTATGGACCAAAGTGTTAGACAAGCCGACAGACAGACACTGCCAGCACTGCAGCCAAGCCACCAGCATGGCTAAGAAATAACTAACTACATTTAAATTAAATTTAAGTTTTACATATTGAAATTTTGGTATTATACAGTTTGATCTCAAATTAAAACTTTATAAAAAATATTTTGATGAAATTTAACTTGTACTGATTTAGCTCAACTCAATCTCAACTAAATCGGATTAGTATTTTTTTTAACTTGGAAAGATATAATGCACATCATAAAACTGCTACAGTCCACTTGGAGGGTGCTGATGCTTGCTTGCTTGCTTTGCATATTGGCTGCGCTGTAAAAACACTGTTAGGTTTGCAGTTTTTTAATTGGGTCATCATCACTTTGAGTTTAGTCTGCTCATGTTTACTGCAACTAACACACTCCCCGAGGAACATATTTGTTCCCAAGTAATCTCAACCAGCCCTCAAATTCATTTATATCAACAAGGCTTGTACTCGTTGAAACATCTTTTTAAATTTGTTTTTATTGATGTAAACCAAAATGCAGGAAGAAGAGGGGAAGTGCTGTTATTGTATACAGGCGATAGCTACAGAATGTTAACCAGTAGCTCGTGAATGCGGAGGAAGTCATTTGCTTTGCTGTAACAGCTGACCAGAGGAGGAAAGTAAAAACACAGGCAACGTTGTGGTTCTGCTAGAGGAAGTTTGAGTTTGTATAGAATCAGGTTGTGCATTTTTAGTCTGTATTAAAAGACTCTTTCTTCCTAACAGCTGTGTATTTTAGTGACACAAAGTGTCAGTGGCATTTATACATGTGAATCCATCAAACAGCTCTCTTCTTTGGAAGCAGATGGTGCATTATTATCCTTATATTGAAGCAGTAGAATGTGACACCTTTCATTTAAAAGCATTTAGTCATTTTGCATTCATAGTAACTTTTAAAGTATTTCATGTACTTACATTTACTTTTGTTCTAAAATCGGAAAAATTGTATATTATAGTGTTTTTAGTCAAACATTTCAAATATTCCTGATACTTTGTGTGCGTGTGTGTGGTGTGGGTGTGCAGAGGAACGTGTGTGGCTCTTTCACATTTGTTCCATCATTATGTTTGTTCAGAGGTTATGTTGTCAACTTTGGCTGCTGTATTTTTCTCGTCATATGTATCACTAGCTCATCGACACACCATGACAGTTAAAATATAAAAATACTGGAAATCATTAGCTGGTGCACACAAATAGAAACCATCCACGTGTTGGTTTCACATTTGAATAATGGGCAGGGCTGTCAAGACTCGATGAGGAACTGTTATTATTTTGACCTGTTTAGTTGCAGAGTGAGCCATAGAGAAGTTACCTTATTTTCTTTGTGTTATGTGAATCCTGCTGTACTCCCTCCTCTAACCCCACCACGGACGCAAAGTTTCAGAGATCATTTGGGTGTGAATTACAGTATTATTTGATATACAGTATTGGATAAATAACATCATCTCTGAAATATTTGAGTAAGTGACTTCAGGATAAAGCTTTTGCTGCAGAGTGTCTGTCAGGGAGGATTTAACAGTGGGGGATAAAACTGTCTGCTCTAGACACTATATATATATACCTCTTGTCCTGGAATAGGTTGAAAGTGGTGCCAGCTCTTCTCCATGCTATTCCAAAACTTGACACAGTATATTGAGAGCCTTTAAAATGCTATTGATTAGCTCCCCATTCAGCCTCTGTCTCTATTCCCATATTGCTGTCTTCTGCTCTTTTTCAGTGCCGAGAATTATTGAAATATGTGCATTGAAAATACATTGCCACATTCACCATTAGAAAAACAGAAAATAAAGCGTTCTGTTAAACATTTTATTGCTTAAAAAAAATGAGGCCTTCTGCATTTTTGTCAAGCTTATTTAAGGGGTATATTTACAACAGAGAGGTCACTGTAATGCACTGTAATGCATTGTTAACTGTGCTAAAAGATGCAGCACATTTCTGCCTGCCTTGAAGACATGACTCACTCTCTGCACACCTTGAAGATAAGATGAATGAAATTAACATACTAGTCACTTGTAATTACAATATTTAGCCAGCTGATCAAGTTTAGCCCCCTGGCAGCTATCAAAGGGCAGCTGGTGAAGTGTTGGGATGCAGGTAAAAGAGACAGGGGTGTCAAATTCGATGAGCTTCTTCCTTTGTTACTCATCCAATCCTACACACTGTTTACAAATGAAAGCCCGTCCGAGGAGACGCACAATCCCCTTCAACCTGATAATACTGCAGTATTTGTCAGAGGTTCCCATCACTCCTCTGCTCTCAATATACTGGCTTTGAAGCATGCAGGATGCAGACATCTTTTTTATTCCTGCATGGTATTGTACAGACTGCTTTTCTGCATGTCATTTAAGAAGCTTGAATCCCACAGACTGCACACTTTTCTGTCATTCTGAGGCGGGGGGGAAGTGCTCATAGGTATTCTTCCTCCTGACTTTGAGCATGAATAGAAACTCAAGAGTGTGAGTGAAGAACTGCAGAAGGCATGATTAGTTGACTTATGATATTTAATAACAATGAACTGTCTTGGAGGAGAAAGAGTGCCGGGCATTTCTACAAAACTAACTCAGGTTTATTTTTGCCTTCATTTGGGAAAGAAAGTTTAAGAAAGTCATCATCTGGCCCCAAGTGTTCCAATCTGTACTTGTGCACTAATTAGAGGTGATTGTTCTGGCCATTTCGAGTCTGCATGCTGGGTCACCGCTGGATAGTTTGAAGTCGTTAGCAGTTCATGATTGGCCCAGTCAGAATCCCCTTTAGAAAAGCCTTAACAAAATCCCAAGAAATTAGACTCCATCTACGTTGTCTTGTCAGAAGGATGTTAGTGAGATGCTGTCTCAAAGTGTTTAATGAATATTTGATTTTAAAATTAAATCTTATCTGATCTCCTCCTAGACAGCCCATTGGGAATAATGAGGCGAGTTGAATGAGGGTGGGTGGATGAGGCAGATTTGCCTCTGTGATGGACTTTTGTCTTGCTGCAAAAGGTACGGGAATGTCATCATCAATCCAGCTTTGTGCAGTGTGATTTTTTTAATAGAAATGTCTTTGCATACGCACTGTGGGCAGACAATTCAAGCATGGCTGTCAGCTATTTTCAGCAAACAACATGTTTGAAGTGATGATTTGCATTGCCAAACCTTTTATTTTGGGTTGGGGGATGGGGTGGGAAGCAGCGTAAACTCTATGGAGGAAGATTTGCAGCAAACTGTGACCACTAAGCCAATTGTTAGTTTGATTTAATGCAGTAGTATATGCATTTTTGGATGCTCTGACATTACATTTGTTGGGTTGTCATATTAAAATCAAGTTTGACCTGCGGTACTCTTTTTGCCAGTCACTTACGACATGGCCCATCTCTCTGTCATTTGAAACATGTTGTCTAAAATTATCCTTTCTATGCTAATGTTCGACAAGAGTAAGTGATTTGGCCTCAGGCCCATTTTTTTGAATGGCCCTTCATATCATTCCTCTCTCCAAATGGTTAATTTTTAGATTGATAGACACTGAACATGTTATTCATGTTCAGTGGTTTTACTCTCTCGGCTTGAAATCATTCCACTGATTTCTTTTAAAAATTCACTGTTTGCTTTTTTCTGCCTTCATTTCAGTTTAAGTTTCCTACCCATTTAACATGTTTCTCCATTAAACTGTCTCAGATAGAATTCACTTAAAGCCAAAAAAGACTTGAAATGAATTACAGTGACACCTGCAAACCCATTGAATATACCTTCATTGTTTTTACTCAATGTTCTTTGATGCATTTTTTGGACTCTGTGCCAAGCTGGCTTTACAAAACAGGTGTAACACCTTGTGCCATGATTTTTCCTCCTCTTCCTTGATCTTCACCACCTCCACCTCCTCCACCCACCGCCCCTGTTTGGTTCACACAGCACCACGTCATTCTCCAGCATGCTCGCGTTCAAGCAGCTGTGTGCAGTTTTACTGACTGTGTCTATCCCACTTCTGCTTCTCTTCGTCACTTCAGGTATCATGACAAACAGGAAGTGACCAGTAACTTCCTGGGAGCCATGTGGCTCATCTCGATTACCTTCCTCTCGATTGGCTACGGGGACATGGTACCACACACGTACTGTGGGAAAGGCGTGTGTCTGCTTACAGGGATTATGGTGGGTTCCTTTCTTCTTCACTCAGATAAATACATAACATTCTCACAGGACAACTCTGACTGGAACAGTTATAAAACTAAACCCCGGCTCTCACTGTACTCACTGCCAGCTACACCATGACTGAACTCACTGCAAAAAGAAACACAACTTTGAGCTGACTCTATTTATAATTCTAAGCAAAGATCTTGAAGCTACAAAGTGTCCAAACGGAAATCATTTCATGTAAAATCGTAACAATTCATGATGTTTAAACTAACAACCACTTACTACATCAGTTGGCAGTTTTTTGTTTCTACTATGTACTTTAAAAAATTAAATAGTATTCTTTACCACAGGAGGATAACAGAATTACTCACAAGATGGACGTATTAACAAAACAGCAAGAAAAACACAAAGACATTAAAATCTACTATCTTCTTTATTCACCCACATACATATGCCTTGTCATTGAGTACAGCTGAATGTTTTGGCCTGCATCACCTTTCATCAACTGAATTACATTTCTGTTCATAAACTTTCTTGTTTTAGTGTGCTGTTTAGTGTGAACTGAACTTTTTTATTGAAAAACTCAATTTCAGTGAAGCCAAATGCAACTCACTGTTTCTAGTTAAATAACATTTGACTTGGAGCTACTTTGTTTCGTTTCTTCACTGGTTCTCATTTATCAATATTATTAATGTAGTAAAGTTTAAAAGCATTTTGTTGCTGTGTTTGTTTGACTGTCTTTGTGCAACAGGGAGCTGGTTGCACTGCACTGGTGGTAGCAGTGGTAGCCAGGAAGCTGGAGCTGACCAAGGCTGAGAAGCATGTCCACAACTTCATGATGGACACACAACTCTGCAAACGAGTGAGTCACAGCATAGAACTGCATTTTGAGTAACTGTGATAATATATTTATGTTATATATATATATATATATGTTTTTTTTTTACAACAAGGGTGCCAAAATGTTTTGGTTTGTAGTTCTGTCTGCTTACGACCCCTCATAACATATATGTTGCATATGGATATTTGTTGTAAACAGTTCGATCAAAGAGAGATTTTCCATTTTTTAGTCTGTCAATTTGAATAGTAAAAAAAAAAAAAAAGACCTAAGGAACTAGACCTGCAGCAGGTACATTTGGGTCCGTGCACCGGAAGCAGAAGCCTAAAGAAGTCAAACTCTCAAAATCTAAAACTATGCACAGGTTAAAAGGCTGCCATTTTTTTTTACTTTTCATGACTCATTACTCCAGAGGTTTTATGTTTCTTTTGATTTACACCTTGTAACTCTGGTTAGCTTGTAACAAAGACATAGCCTACTGTAGCGTGTAACTCTGGTTTTAATAAAGTGCTATAGAAATAAAGTTCACTTACTTACTTGCCACTATTTCACCATTTACTGTAGTTCATTTTGAGACATAGTGTTAATCATGGATGCCTGACTTTAAGATTTGAAATTGCCAAACCAGTACAATCCCTTGGATAAAATACTGCATTTATAACGTTGTTTCACAGGTAAAGAACACAGCTGCCAATGTACTCAGGGAAACATGGCTCATCTACAAACACACTAAGTTGGTCAAGAAGATTGATCACGCCAAGGTGCGGAAACACCAGCGCAAGTTTCTCCAAGCCATTCACCAGTAAGTTCTGCACTGCGTTTGCTTTTTGTCTCATCTTATGAATAATAAAATGTTTGACAGAAATATGACAGAGAGGTTCACCACCGTCCACCAAGGGGAATCACTCAGCATGCCCAAAAACTAAAACTACAGTATGTAATTGAAAAATAGTTCCTAAGATGTCCAATCTGTGTGATTGTCTTTAATGTAATTTGTGGTAGAAAAGTATTTAGGCTGTATTATCAATAGTTGTGTTGCTAATAAACTGATTAGATGTAGTCGTAGCTGAGAATATTTGGTAGTATCACCTCTAGCGTTTGTTACAATGTCCTCTCCTAGAGTACCATTTCCTTTGATTGTTATGCTCACACACATACACAAACACAAGCACATACACTGCAATCTAGTGTAATGGTCCTTCCTATTCCCCTCCCCGTCCCCCTCTCCCTCCGACCCCCTTTTACCCTGTGCTTACAGTGAGAAGTGTAATGGTTTCACTCGTTTCGTGAATGTTGTGGGGTTAAACTCTGTACTGTGTTCTGTCTTTGTTTTGCTCTATCACTGCAGAGCTCAGAAGTAAGTTGAGTCTTCTATGTATCCTCCTCCTACTGTTTCCTCAACATCCTCCTCCTCCTCCTCCTCCTCTCTCCATGTCTGCGTTTGACATGCATGAAAAAAAGCGTTTGTTACAACAAAAAAACAAATTCCTGAATGCTGAATCGTTTTTGGTTTTTTCTTTACTTCAGTGTTCCATTTACTTCCCTCTCCCTCCCATACCCCCTTGAATGGAATGAAACAAACAAAAAAAAAGCATCAACATTTTGCCACTGGTGTCAATAGTGGAGGGTTGTCTGGAGAGAACGTGTGAAAGAAAAAGCATCTTGCGCAGAATGAGCTTGGAGCTTTGTTGGCCTGGCCAGCGGTTCATAATCATCTACAACGTACTGTATAATGTTACCCATGATTAATATAGCTGCTCTGGAGCCTATATTAACCTGCATCAACAGAACTCATCCTACACTCCTGATGGTTTTGTGATGACATGAACACACACACACACACACACACACACTGTAATATACTGTAGTGCTAATGAGGTTGAAATGTTTGCTGCTGTTAAAATTTCTTTTTCTTTTCTATATGAGATCAAATGCCAAATCTTGCACATGGCATTAATGACTTAGCACAAAAAACCATGTAGGTTGTAGAATCAAATTGTACTGTATAGTAGCGGTTTTAGCTTTTAGCTCCTATTCCTCGACAGCTATAAGGGAGACACATACGAGCTGAAACGGTTTCCCACAGAGATAGAGCCGTAAGCGAGCAGTCTCACTCTGCTCTGATATACTGATTTGCACATGAATAAATGCCCTTGAATGTCATCCTGTCTCATAATTTGCCGAACAGGGAAATTCTTCCTCTCACACATCCAGATGATGGCTGTGTGATGCCACCGCCAACATTATTCACATCAGCGTTAACAGTTCTTACAGTGGCATAATGTATTTGATTGGAGATAAAGAGGCACAATGTTGAAGGCATCACAAAACATGTCCGATGTATCATTGCGCAAGTTATTTGAAATGTTTATGTTGCCGTTTGTTCAGCAGTGTCATAAGACAGTTTATTTCTGGCTTCATCTTTTATCTGTGACATCCACACACACACACACACACAGACACACACACACACACACCCACACATCAATCCATGTACATACATACACAAGCCTCACGTTTCATTGTGCACACTCACAGTCACTCACAGTCACTGCACGCTATCTGAATGACCAGTGTGTATATATGAAGTCCTACCACTGAGCTGTGTGTAGCACTGACAGAGGGCATGTCATCTTTTTCCTTTTTTAATGTCTTACTTTTGGGTGGAAAGAGATGAGAATGTTTTGATTTCAAACATAAATTTTGGGGGGCTTGTTATATGGAAGCATATTGTGTTCTTGCTGGAAAAAAACATCATGTTTTGTCACAGTAATAATACGCTTTTTGGCATTATAATGAGATTTTTTCCCACTTATTCAAAAACAAACTATTTTTGGGTCGTAACAAGATCATCACTGTATTATGTAAGACCATTTCTCATTGCAGCAATAAATACTTTAAGTTAAAAAGTGCTACTTAAAGCTTTGCACTATTATGAGAAAAAGATCTTGTTATAGCAAAAAAAAAATCCTAGAGAAAACATGATAAACAGTCAATTTTTTTTCAAAATGAGCCTAGTATGCTTCTGCAATTTTGCATGTTTTGGTTGGTATTGCATTGACCAAGACCAGGAATGCTTGTGTATACATATATATATATATATATACACACATATATATTTCTATATATATGTATATATATATTTCTATATATATGTATACATATAGATATGTAAAGTACATATATTTATGATGCATGCAGGCTTTACTCTCTCTTTTCAATGTCTTCAGTGAGAGAGCACGCCTGATAAAAATGTGTTGTTGTTCCTCCTTCTTCTTTCTTCCCTATTGGCCCTCTCTGCCCCTTCATAAACCCAAACAACCTGTCTCTCTATGATCCACTACTGCAAACCACCCTCCTCCCCTTTCCCCTCTATTCCCTTATTCCGTCCGCCACTCTTCTTCGCCTCCTCCCCTTTCTCCTTTGCCCACCTCCTGCCTCCCCCCTCTTCCTGTTCCCACTTCCCTGTGCCTCCACCAGACTGCGCAGTGTGAAAATGGAGCAGAGGAAACTCAATGACCAGGCCAACACCTTGGTGGACCTAGCAAAGGTAAGGCTCTCACTGGCTATGATCAATATTTCCCCAGAGACAATGTGTGTTAACATTTGTCAAATATCTCAAATCAAACTCAGCAAAGACTGAATTCCTGTTTCCGGTAACATCTTGTGTCTGTGTAAGAGTTTGAGGAAACCTGAGCCTAACCACACGCTGTAAACAGTATCTGGCTGCGAGAGGGTGAATGCAGTCATGCCTCGGTAGCTTCTGTCCTGCTGTATAGACGTCAGCTAACCCACCAAAGCAGAGCAGAGAGGGGGTTCAAAGAGAGGTACATGACTGCAGCATCATTTGATGTGGATGGCATTTGCAGTCCAGTGTGTATTTAAAAAGGTTGTAAGACCAACTCCTTTAATGTGTGTTTACTTGCCCTTACCCTGCTCGTTGGTCAGATCCATCTGTGTACCCTACAGTGGTTCAACGGCTCAATGTGTCTTTTTAAAGCCCCTTGGAGAAATAACGCTTTGATTTATAGCTTATACATAAATGTCTGAAAAAGGCCTTAAATGGGTATAAAGTGTTTTGGGAGGTCTACTAGTGACCTCGACTTGTGTGTCATGTGAAATGTACTTTGTCAAAATAAATAATAAAATATATTCTATATTTTTTAACATATTAAATTGTCATAGTCTGAATAGAAGTATGAAATGCAGATACCATCAACATTAGTGCAGTCCCTGCTGTCCCCACTGCACCAACTGTGGAACAAGTGCCTAAAAAATAGACACACTTTTTATTATATGAATGAGTCAGGCATATGCATAAAGCATCCCTTCTCTTACTATAAATAGATAAATAGATAAAAGGTTGTTAAACGCTGATAAAATCTATGCTGACTTGCTGAAACTATACAGCTCCCCTTCACACTGCTTTCTATCATTATTTCAGTCCGGCTTAGACTGTCTACTCATGTCATTTACGATGATGGCAATGTATTTATACTGTATCTACAATTTCAGTCGTTGTATCCCTCCTTGTGGGTATTGTTGTAGAACTGATTTTTCTATGTTTTTCATCTTGTCTCTCCCTTCTTTGTCCCACCTTCCTCTTCTGTCCTCCTGTTCTTGCACCTCCCCAAACACATTTACTTTCTCTCCTTCATTAGACCCAGAATGTGATGTATGACCTGGTGTCAGAGCTGCAGGAGCGCAGTGAGGAGCTGGACAAGCGCATCGGCACATTGGAGGACAAGCTGGACTCGGTGACGGGCAGCCTGCAGGCGCTGCCCTGCCTCATTTCCCAAGCCATAACCCAGCAGCAGCAGGACTTCCTGGACGGCTTTGTTCACCGCTTTCGGCCCGCCTCACTAGCCTCAGAGCGATCTGAACGCTCTGAGCGATCCTGGACTTCCACCGCCCGTAGGCGGCGCTCTCCCTCCACAGCACCACACACCTCCTCTGATAGTGGATAACCTTGACAAGCCTTCTGCAATCACCTTCAAGCCCCACCTTTCCCAAACCAACTCATCACCTCATTCAGTCCCATTCAAAGCTGTCCCTGTAACCGCTGGCGAGTCCATGTCTGGACTAATAATGAACCCATATCTTCACCCATGACCTGATCCTTGCCCTTACTCTCTCTCTCACCCTCCCAACCTCCCACCCATTCCCTCTCCCTTTCATCCCCACCCATCAAATCATCAAATCCAAAAAACAATTCCTCTGTGACTGAGCCTCTCAGCACAGGACTGGATCAGAGCTACTCCAAAAGAACAAAGAAAAGAAAACAGACTTAAATCAAGAAAAAACACAAATGCATCCAAAAAAAGAAAAAGAGAAAAAAAAAATTAAAATGACTGAAAAACCGAGATAAAGTAGAGATATGGTTTATGTTTTAGCCATTGTATGGCTGTTCAAGTTAGCTTTTTTGTAAAAGCCCTTGTATAGTTGAAAAATGACTGAGTTCAGGGTCGCTGGGGTGAGAGCTGGCTATCACACCGGAGAATCCTTAACCATGAGGGGTAAGTTGGTCTGTGGAGCTGAGGGCCTCGGCTCACCTGCTGGCCCTCTGAGGCCATGGAGGACATCCGTCCACCCATCTGTCCGTTTATCTGTTTGTACGGTGAGGAGAGCAAGACTAACAATTGGATTTCCCTTTCAAAAGACTAGTGTCATGGATTCTTTCCCATAGGTCAAGATGAAAGCTTTAGAAGAGGCTACAAAAGCTCTGACTTCAGGTCAGTGTTTGAAAACTCGCTTAAGTGGGAGGGGAAACTGTCACACAAAAGAGGAGCAAAGGGGATGCATATGGCATTACTACTGGGTAGGAAAAATTTACACAGTTGCCAACTTCAAGGTTCAGCTTCCTTGTTCTAACCAAGGGAAAATGAGAGCGACTATCTTTTTTAGTTACATATTGACATGTGATTTTTCAGTGCCTGAATGTATAAATAGTAGAGGGTTATTTAATTACTAATTTCAGAGCTTTTTTACAATGTTAACAGTCTGAATACAGCATTGCATTCCTTTTTCAGATACATTCCTCTCCAAAAATGTAAAGAAAATGTCTTAATGTAATGCATAACATTGCCTCCATTACACAGCAACTCTAAATGTTTTGAAAATCTTTTTTGTTTCTATTTCTACTAACACCGTGAGAAATGAAAAGGTTCTGAGAGTAAGCAAAACAGGTGACAGACTGAGAGAATTATTGTGAGTGTGTTTGTCAGAGAATAAGTTCACTTTTAGCTCAATGCTGCACACTCATACACACAACAATGAAATATGTAATAGTCTACCTTTCACACCACCACCAATTAGAGCTTCCTGTGGTCTTCAGATGATGGCATGGCTTAAGGTCTGCTGGTATGTACGGCCACACAGACACACATCACTGTGTCGAACTGGGAAACCAACCTGCCCCTTTGCATGGTTCTGTGCAAAAATGACAATGGAACACATTTTTCTTGGATGGCTTGATGATTTTACACGATTTGGATTTTATTATGTTTACTTTTGTTTGTTTGTTTGTTGCCTTGTTTTCTTTTGTTATTTTTTTACTAAAAGTTCCCTTTTTTTATTAGGACACCTAGGGTTTTTAGAGTTGCAGAACCTAGAGAGTTGCAGTAATGTGATTCTGTAATGCATTCCCTGTTTAAAATATGAAGTGAAGAAAAATCGCTATTACACAAGAATCCTGAAAGGATACAAATAAAAGTGCTGAAGAAACTTTGATGAATTGGTCCCTCTGCAAGTTTAAAAGAATAGATCTGCATTTTGGAAAATGCACTCATACGCTTTCTAGCCAAGTTGGATGAGAAGATTGATACCACCATAAATATAAAACTACCATTAGCACCTGGTTGCTACACTTTGCAAAAAGACTGGAAGCGTGGGGAACACCTAGCCTGGCTTAGTCCAAATAAACACATTATATCTTGTTTGTTTAAACCATACAAAAACAGAAATGTAAATAGTGCAGTCACTTGCTGGAGTCTCCACTGTCAACTCACAGTGATAACAAGACTCCAGGAAACAGTGATAATTGAACATTAGTGAGCTTCACAGTTGCTGGGAAGTGGATTCTGTCCATGGTACATATCCAGGCAAGCCATTTCCCCATGTTTCTATCTTTATGCTATTCTAAGCTAACCGTATGCTAGCTGTAGCTTCATGTTGGAGAGTGGTATCAACCTTCGCATGTAACTCTCAGCAAGAAAGTCGAATAAGCGTGTTTTCCAAAATGTCTATTACATACTATTCCTTTAACATTACAGTATCAGGACTCTGTTTTGTCTTTGTAAAAGACATTGATACACATTTACTATCATAGAGGAGAAATGATCAAATGTTCAATATCAAAGGCATGGTGTATGACTCATCCTAGAGTTGTGATGAATTCTTGATTTGAAAAGAAGTTTTTAGGATCTTTAATGTTATTGTTTTTTTCAAAGTACATTTAAAAGGCAGGTTAGGAAGTCAGCGGGTTAGCGGGCTAGCATGCTGTCCTAAAGTAGTTTGAATGGTAGATAATCTGATTCCCAAAAGAATGTTAGTGCTAAACCTCTTCTTTCGTCTTTATGGCCACTTAAGCTAACAGACAAATAGGATCATTATTATTTCCTGGATCTTAATTATTTCCAAGCTGCTTGGGGCTGAATCGGGTCTAAGTCAAACCCTGTGGCACAGTGAACGAGTCACTGTACGAGTCACTGTGCCACAGGCTCTGCACTTTATTTAAGAACATATTCAGTTTGCTATGAGTGGAACTGAATCAAGCATGAATATTAGCTTTTTTCCTTTCAACTTGAGTTGATGAAGCATGACTCTTTACTGCCCCCACCTCTAGCCACTTCTAGTGCTACACCACACCCTTCCAGTATGAAGGGATCTATCATGCCATTACAGTCTTAGTTTCAATCAGTGTCATCCAATGAGTCAGGGTGGCTAATGGAAGACGATCTGCTTGATTACGACCTCACCTGCCAGTTCGTATATCTAAGGTTTCCACCTCTTCATTACATCGGAGGTTTAGCCTCGCGTGTGTCATCTGTCATCATTAAGAACATCATTCCCCCCCCCCCCCACACACACACACACAAAGAGATTCCAAATGGCCCACAGCAAAGACCTTTTAGTGGTTCAAATGAATAAAAAAACACTAAAAGAAAGGAAGAAGCAAGGGAACCCCCAGGTCATATTTCATGTTGCACTCAGTGTGTAATATTCAGTTACACCAGGAAGGATGACAGGTGCTGGAGTGGAGATGTGATGGTGTTAAGGACTCCATCCTCCACCAGGCAGCAGGAAAGAGGGACAGAGTAGATTGAAAAAAAGAGAAAGATGAGAACAATAGCTAATTTACTGACAGGTGTCCGTTTTGGCCCAGGGGTGTTGTAAACAGCAAGAGTGGGTGTCCTGTAAATATGACCTCATTGTGGATGTCGACAAGTAAACAGGACAAATGAGTAAACCACAGGAGTAAAGGTAGCTGGGTGCAATGCACAGCATGTTGCAAGTATGCAGTAGAAAAACAATATTTAGAAAGGGTATGAAGGGTTTGAAATTCTGGCAAATCAAAGATAACATCCTATTCATTTCATACTTTTTTCCTGCTGACGGAGGTAAGATCAGGTTCTGTTGTTTTTTACCCTGTTGTAAAGGTTTGTTTTCTTCAGTCCTCATCCTGTCACCAACAAAGTCCTGCCAAAACACCATTCCAATATTTGATAGTGACCTGAATTCTCCACCAAAAAATGCACAGTATTTTGTAGTGAAGTGAGGGCCTTTTATGATGTTATTCTGATGATGGTAGATGAGTCAAAGTGATAAACGCATCCCAGAGTATTTTATTATCCTGAAAAGTAGGCTCTCCTCATAGAGCAGGAATCAGAACACACTTCTACTGAACAATAACAGAGAGACTCCCCCCCCCCAAAAAAAAGTGAAGAAATGTAACCCAATCATTGTTCTGTGTACACTGCCACATGATGCATAATGTACGTAGTAGCACTGGAATAAATCAACTTTTAATGGATGGCAATTGGGTTTTAACATGTTCTCTGTATACTGTTCGCTGTTCCTTCATTTTGCAGGTGAACTTTTGTCCTAGCAAGGAGAGACACCAAGGTCAAATTATTAAAGACTATCTTCCGCTATGACCCTATCTCTCTTCTTCTGTTTCAAAGAACCTTTATTTTCCATTAAATCAACAAAATAATTGTCCAAACTCTTGCCGTGCATTTTCTCCAATCTGAAACTTTTTCCATGCAAGGACTACCCAAGGAAAAAGGACAACTGTGACACTGAAAGGTGGGTTGACACATGTGCTGGTAGACACAGACATCACACATCTATAAAACCATGAGGCAGGGACATCCTAAAACATGATTGCAGGAGGATGTATTGACATAAACATTAACATCGCTCCAGAGGACACACAACTGCTGAGGCACTGTTCCAAGGTGAACTATGGGCTCTCAGACAACACGCACACACAGCCATTAATGTTCAAATAACAAGCTACTATTCATGTCCACATGCACAAACAAGGCTCAGCCTGGTTAATTACAGCCAAATCAGGAGGGACTTGGCAGCAGACCGATATCCCGCAAGAGTGGAAGAGTCAGGCACCCTGTAGTTGTTGCTATACAACCCCCAAGACAGCAGTTGAAATGCAGGGCACAGCTCCTCTGCTCCTCGTCCCTACCAGATGAGTGCAGCATAATTAAATGAGATATTGTTTTTATTATTTAATATATGATAAAAAATAGTTTGTGATTTCAAACACGCTCTAATAGATCAGAATCTTGTTTCAAAGTACAAGCCAAAGTGGAAAATTGGTGAATTACACCTGGTTTAGTCACAAAAACCCATCTTATTTAATGTCCTGAGAAGGTAAGCTTCCCATTATTTCTTTCTGTAATAATGTCAGTCTCTTTATGAGCAAACTTAATTCATCCAGCTACTACTTATTCTTGTTTTAAGTGTGAAAGGCAAGGAAGGAGGCATCAAATTACCAGATATCTCCCCTAGAGGGTACTGAAGATCAGTCCACAGCGAGGAAAGACATGAGAAGGAAGCAGATTGCAGAGGACTGAAGATGACCCTGGGACTGAGGAAGGACAGGGGGAGGAATCAGCTTGCAGGGTGTTGAGGATCTTCCCACAGTGCGAAGAGGTCCATCGGGGACAGCTAGCAGCAGACAGGGGAAGTCATTTATTGAATTTATTAGAGGCCCCACTTTTCTCCCTGTCTGCCCTGGGAGCTAATAGCTAGCAGCTGCATTAGGCTTAATGCCCTCCCTATCACTTTCAGCTAACATGGTTTAGTATACACTTGGGGAAATCAGAGAGAATAGGAGTATTGATCTTGGTTTTTGGCCTTTTTAATGCACAATGCTGTAGTGGTGGAGAGTGGGTGTGAAGGGCCTTTTCATTTCACCAAATGTTTTTTTGAGTGTCATTTATTTCAGCATCAATCATTTCTCTCTTTCTCTTTCACTCTATCTATATATTTCTATCTGTGTCTCTTCCTTTGTTGCCCATTTCTCTCTCTGAGCTATCTGAGGTGAATGAACAAATGACGGATGATACAAATGAGGTTGTCTGTTGGAGGCTGCCGTAGCTTCCCTGCTTCATTTAGCTGTGAATGAACAAGAGAGCTCTTTTTAGGAGTCCTCAAGCCCTGTGTCAGGACTTCAAGCATGAAAGTGTACATGTATGCCTCTACAATGTATATGTGCATGTGTACACACACACACACACACACACACACACACACACACACACACACAATGTATCCATGTAACATCCCATGTGTCCTCCGCTTGACAGAATCATTCCAACCAAGGCTAGAAATTCAGATCTACGATCACATCTTACATCGAGAACAGTTTTTAACAGTTACATAGATTAACTTTATCTATACAGCCACCAGTACTTGTACTGAAGACCGACATCACCGCCTCATCTGTTAATACTTAATCATCCAGTACATCACTGTTTAATGAGGTACTTAAAGTCAGATTATTGATTAATACCTTTGTCCTCTTTAAAATGAATATAAGATATAATAAAATTGTTCTTGCTACATTTATTTTAAAAGATAGGAGACAATTCAAACATCTGATTTATAACTTATTTCAAATATTCAACTTATTTATGTTATACAGGAAAGCAAGACTTGTATGTATGCTCTTTTATTACAATTTTACATGCCTTTTTTACCTTTATATAATTTAAGCACTCCCTATACATGAGGCTTGCATTGTTCTGCATATTATGTGCAGCTGAGCAGGCACCTGTGCCAGCAGTAGAGGACACGAACGGCACCGACAGATGAGGTAGCCTCGGGCCAGGGCCACTGGTGGGACTACTCACTTGAGAAAGTGGGTTGCAATGTACGTTAACTGTACTGTATCGGCTATGAGTACTGCAGAGTGTGTGTATGTGTGTGTGTGTGTGTGTGTGTGTGACTGGATACTGGTTATATTAAAAAACAACCTGTACTTTGTTACCTGGAAACATTGTGATATCTCAAGATCAGGATACATTTTATAAATTTAGCTGCTATTTAATTCTATTCTTCTTCTATTCTATCATTGCACGTGATGTGAAGAAACATGGTCACCAGATACTAAAGCATAGATATTAGCTAGTGTTCACAGGGGCAGCAAGGTTTGGAAACATTAAAGGCAGCAGAGAAAAGGTAAGTGTATAAGAGAGAGACAGTTAATGGGATGAAGAGACTCAGTGAGGGAGAGAGGTGCCGGTTTAAGTGAGAAGCGCAGGAGTTTGCTGCCCTCTAGTGCCAAACACTCCAGTTCCCCATGTGACAGCAACACAATATGGCACAGTTGAGAGGAGGATGAATAATTCATAAATGTCGGGATGATAAGGCAGTATTTCACAGATCTTAGATATGAGATAATTGATATGGTAGGTATGATATCAAACACTTGCTTGTCTCTAAAAAAAGTGCAATCTTGTGGACAAACCACCGTTTTTAATCGTTTAAAGTGATATCGTAATGCTTTAAGTATTACTAAACAATGGCTTATTTATGAACCCGGAGCAGTATTAATGAGTAAATTATTTACTTTTTACCCTTTACTTATCAATAAAGGGCTGATAATAAGAACTCCAAACAGGCTAAATGGCCATCCAGGCCCTTTTGCAGTACCTGTTGTGGGTTACATACATCATTTCAGGTTAGCTCACCACCTCCTCTCTTCAGTTTTATTGTCAACAGTTTCAGCCACTCTCTCTCTCTCTCTCTCTCTCTCTCTCCCACAGATTAACATAGCAGTGCCAGTCAGCACCAGCACAGGGGCGGTTCAGGTTTAATGTTTAAGCTTTTACTCCCCCCTGATTTCTACACACACACACACACACACACACTAGCCATTCGCCCTGTGTGTGCGGAACTGAGCATGTAACACTGGGAGTGAGTCACCTGAGAGACTGAAGAGGGTGAGCTGAGTGGGCCTGGTGGACACGGCGGCCATTTTACAATAGGTATCAGTTCCCACAAGAAACTAACGACAGAGACAAGTTGGGGTCAAACCGGTAAGAAGTTGTTGGTTTTTAGGTGTTTTTATTGTCCTAAAAACAAATGTGTTCTGTGTTATTAATGTTTTCCCACTTTTATGTGCTGTGACAGTTTAATGACTGTTGCTGTGTATTAAGAGCTCCTGTAGCAGCTTACTGTGAGTAACAGCTCAGCTTAAACTCCTCTGTTATTAGTCGAGCTATACTGTAGTCATGTTGTGACTCTGAGTTGTTCTACTGTAGCAGAGAGTCTATTAGAGAGCATTGTATTTCTGATGCTGACCTACACAATTTTATCAGTGTGTTTAAAGCCAACCTTTCCAGTAGTTTGGTATTGTTTTGGTCCACATGCCACAAATCACAAACTGTTTACTTAACATCACAATTCGGTGCGCTTTACAAATCTTAATTTTTTTCTACTATTCCAGACCTTCATTACCATTCAGTTTGAAAATCTATTTGCAGACTCTTGAAAATGCTTGAACTTTGTAATTCACAACAATGAACATAAAGTCTGCATTATTTTTTGTCAAAGTCTGCACTTAAGATTGGCAAAAGGGAAAGGAGCCTTTATGTATTTTGTAATAAAGTTATTTGTAATAACAATGGATTATACAACTCAATTGACTTTAAAGCTGCTTTGATCCATACTTTTATTTTAACAATGGGTCAAATTATTACTTTTATGTGAAAGGGTAACTTATAGGCCTCATTTACACCTGACACCGATCCATGGGTCTTTGCATTTACACCTGGTATTAAAATGTATCTTATTTCTTAATACGGATCTTAATATGCAAATTAGTTAAGTGGGGCTGGTGGACATAGATATGACATGTTCCAGGTCAAAACAATGACGTAATTAATTTCTAAATCACTTTTTGCGAGGGAAGACTTGCTAGCTTCTGCTACTACATGTAACTTTAGCCAGGCAGCTTGAGTTAGCAGAAGGAGGTGGAGTTAGGTGACTTTTCAACTTCCTAGATAAATTCTTTCTTGCTTTGTCTTTCAGCTCATTGTTTTGGTTTTTCCAACTTCTAAACATCTAAAAACCATAAGGAAAAACCATTGGAAAAAATTCAATGTAAATGTGAAGAATATATGATTTGTAGTGAAGCAACTGCAACTTGCAAACACACCAGGTACGGCCCTTTAAGACTGGATTGTCCAATGTTCCATTATTTCATGTTGTCTTTAGCGTATCGTAAAATCTGAATTCACAACCATGTCTCAGTTTTTGTATACAACGGAGAGGTTTATGGAAAGTGATTTAACGTTTAAAGTTCATATACCTGAATCTTGCACATTCACAGTCATTTTGATTTGAATCAAACGAGAAAAACTGAAGTCTTGTTAAAATCATCACATGCGAGCTACTGAGATTCAGGTGTGTTAATTATACATTCTTGAGCATATAATTAGGGTATGTATGCTTGCATGCTGATTATATATAAGTAATAATTAATACATTTTCTCCCACCGTTTTCTCCCTCTCTTCACAAGGATTGTGTGATTACTTATTTTCAATGAATCACGAAAATCAGCCTGAAGCATGAAAAGCTGGAGCAGGAAATTCAAGAGACAAGAGCCTGACAGTGTGGTTGGGTCCTCCTCTAGCAAGAGGAACTCCATTAGTGATCCACCAGTGCCTGTGTGGGTTACTCACACACCCACACCACATAATATTGCAGATGATGATGATACTAACTCCACATCCAGCACTCCACCTTACGTAGAGAAGGAGAAAAAAGGGAGCATGAAGGACAGGCTGAAATCCTTCATCCCTCAGTCGTGGGGGGGCATCATCCATAAATGGACATGGGAAAGTAACAGTTTTAATGACTCTGAAGCCAGCACCACTATCCAGATCCTTCCTAATGGGACCAGGGTGAGCCCTCCTGTAAGTCCCCTGCTGCAGCACAAGAACTGGGGTGAATCACTGGGCTCCAGTCAGAACTCCCATAAGCCTTTGTTAAGAGAGAGCCCCTCAGATAATCTGTTCAGTCAGGGCCCACAAGAGGAGTCTCTACTGACCAGTATCCACCCTGCAGAGTACTACGCAGAGAAGCTGGAGGTCTATAACCTTAAGTACTCTTATTTGAAATCCTGGCCAGGCCTGCTCAGACTTCTTGCCGGACTTCAGCTCCTATTTGGGGGCATGGTCTTTGCTTGTGTCATTGCCTACATCCAGAAAGACAGTCAGTGGTCCAACAGCTATGGGCTCTATAATGGTGTAGTTAACAATGGGCAAGGCCTGTCTGGGTACAGCTACAGAGGCCCTATGACTCCCTTTATACTAGCAGTAGCTGGAGTCTCCTGGATTATAACCTTTCTTCTTTTGGTGATGGGATTAACTATGTATTATCGCACCATACTTCTCAACGCCCCCTGGTGGCCTCTGACGGAGGCCTTTATCAATGTGGCACTGTTCTTGCTCTACTTAACAGCAGGAATAGTCTACCTGAATGACTTGAACCGTGGGGGGCTGTGCTACATGACAATAGGCGTTAACCCCATTATGGCCAATCTGTGTCGGGTTGATGGGGGCCAGATGGCGGGAACAGCTTTCATCTTCATCAACATGGCTATGTATCTGGGAAGCTTCTTGGTGTGTCTGAAGATGTGGAGGCATGAGGCCAAACGAAGGGAGAGGGAGTACTTTAAGAACAAGGTAAAGTTCATTAATCCAGTAGAAATTTTAGATGAAAGACTCCAGATCTGGCTCAGACCCCAGATCTGGGGAGAGAAAATAGTCTCAATATTAGTCACAAATGTGTATCACATGATCTACAAATGAAATACGTTTTACAAATGTGTACATTTGTGTGTAATCTCTGGTACTCACAAATAAGTGTTTCAATCCAAACACAAGTACCAAGCTATATGAACACATGTAAAACTATTTTACAAATGCACATATCAGAACCTAAATAAATAGTAATATTTTTTACTTCAACTTCACTGATCTGATCATTTTTGCTTTCAAAAAGCTTCCTGTGCATACAAATGTCATTTGTGACATTCTTTTGTATTTTTTTACAGATTGTTAAATGTGTGTGCACGGATGTGTGTGACCATATTGAGACTAGTATCTCTCCATAGAAATAATTCTCATGAAAAGAATTAAGTGTCTCATTCAAGAGTTGCATTTAGCTGGATGTGGAAAGTTTTCCTCATGGAATCACTATATAAGACCTTTTTTAAAAGTGCAAAGTTCCTCTTAAAGTGTTCACTGTCACATGTTTTGTTCTCAGTAAATATTTAACTCATGCTTTATCCCATTTCTTCTGTGATTCCTCTCACTCTGACTGTGCTGCTCTGTCACACAGTCTAAATGGGCATTACTCTCTGTTATTGTCTTTTGGTGTTATTTAAAGTGCATGTGGCATATCAAACACCACATGGCAACAGTAAGGGATACTATTCCTGATTGCAAATTAGCCAAAACAACAATGTCAGATCAAATCCAACAACATTTAAAGTCATTCAAGACAATCTGCAATGAGCATGCCATTTGTCAGTATTGATATGTCAGCTTTTCTTTAATGCCATATATAGATAAATGAGAAGACATTTTTGTGTGACGCTCTCTCAATGCATGTAAAATAATTTGTCGATGGGGCCATAGCTGATACCACCAAGCAGATATAGCATTAAAGGTGTCAGTGGTAGTATTGTGCAATAGATATTGCATTATGAGGAACATAGTTGCACCTGCAAATGCTAGTAACCCTGCTATCGCCTGTACCTTTTTGTATCGACAGTGAGAAGTTTACTCTTGAATGGGCAGCTACTATTCTGAGCAGATAACTGATAACTGACATTAGTCGCTGGTTGCTATACCAGCCGCATGATATAGCAACATCAACACCACTATGTTATGGCAATGTCATTTCCCCAGTGGCAGGTTAACAAGGCAAGTCTACAGCCATGCTAGTGACTCTGTGAGGCTGCAGGCATGACAGTAGTTTGAGCAAAATGCTAATGTCATCATATTAAAACACTCACAATGACAATGTTATCATGCAGTTTTTAGCAAGTAAAGGTTACCTTGTTTACTATCGTAGTTTAGCCGCTAGCGGGCTAAAAACAAATAGCTAAAAAATGTGGACTATATGGCAGTGACCACTGGCATCTGATCTGATTTAATTAGCACAGCATCCCCATTAATCATTCAAGTACACATCCAATACATTAAAGTGTTGGACTAGGCAGAGGTCTGTTTGTTGTTGTGCTAGCTGCTGTTATCTGCCAGTGTGACAAAAGTGTTGGCAGGCTCAAACACACAAGTTAATTTCTAATAATACATTTAATTAACACATATGGCTGAGATATACAAAAACTACAGGTGTACATTTCCATGCTCAGTACAGCATACTGACATGAGCACATTAAAAACAGACATGGTATTTGTGTTATGTTTCAAGTTCTCGTGAACAGCCACCAAGCTTAGTACAAATAGAGTCCATGCTATCAAGCATCACACCTACGGGTGAGAAACAGCGTGGTCAGCTAATGTATTTGATGTCAAATAAGAAGGCCAGGAGTGAACATAATAATTCCACCTCTCAGCTCTGGGAATGCAACTCAAGCTCGTCGAAGGAAAAGAATGGGGCAGTTTTTACCCCTGGCTGTGCTTTTTTCTTTTTTAATTTCTCTGACACATAGCTTAACTTAAATATTGCTCCCAGGCCTCTTATAAAGTTTGCTTATTGTAACGATGACACAGGCCCCCACACATAGTGGTGTATAGTCATTAGATAAGTTCATTTGTTGCTTTATATATTCTGAATAATACTTGTTCTCTTTTACTTTTAGCCCCAGGAGGAGTTTCACCAGTCCATCCCACTAACTACTCAAAAAACAAAGCGCATATCATTCAAGGATGAAACGGAAAAGTCTCTGAGTAAAGATTATATCAATGAGAACCATAATAACCCAGTCAGTCTGAAAAGAGCCACAGTACCTGAGTATACCCCCAAGGTACACATCATCGCAGACTACTGCATGTGAGTGAACATTTAAAATATGCATGCTCAGGGGTTTTGGAACTTCTTCTTATTTTATTTTATTTTTCTCTATCTACATTTGTCATACATACTACGTACTGTATATACTTGACTCTGTAACCCAGGTTAAATAATCTATGCATATAAAATTTAACCGGAATAGTAAAGGTGATACATAGAAATCTGTTCAATCGTATTAAGAGAATGTACAGACAATAACCTGTTAGTATTAAAAGAATGAGATAAAGATATGTAATAGATGCACACTGAAAAACAAACAGAAAGCTTACATAATATGTACTGTATATACTCAATCTGTACATGAAACAGTCGGTCATATCAATTCCCTAAAATCCTGCCCTACAGAAAGTATCCAGAGATCAGCTGTGTGGAAGAAAGGGAAAAGTACAAAGCCGTTTTCAATGACCAGTATCAGGAATACAAGGACCTTCACAGAGACATCAGCACCACCCTCAATAAGTTCAGAGAACTAGATGCCACAATAGCACGACTACTCAGAGACGGAAAAAGCCAACAGGTGAGATGGATGTATAGCAACATTTTATTTGACCATTTCCTTAAACCATATAAACCATTTCTGTGATAGGCTTCTAGGATTTAATTTGAAGTAATTATTACATTCACATTGAATCTATGTATCTATTTCTACATGATACAATTGTGTTATGTTATATTTTGTGAAAGCCATTTGGTTGTTATTCTATTTGTCTTTCAGGATCGGCAGAGGATTCAAAGCATTTTGAAGAACTATCAGCAGAAAAAGAGTGTAAGTGATGGAGTTTGTTAAAAACCGAGGGCACTAGTTCCTTCCTGTTTTCTGTCTGTTCACTCTAAAACAACTGAAAAACCATTTCGTAATTCTAACATTTAACCCAGAGATGTGTTTGAATTGCTACTGCTGTGTAAACACCCAGTCAATATTTGTTTTTCTTCAATAAAGCTGTCCACTGATGCAGATATTATTGCTTTCATCATGAAATGTGGGTTACTTTGAAAATTCTCATTTAATGCAGCCACATGGCAGAATGAATCAGACAAGATGACAGTTAGCAGAGGAAGAGGGGGGAAAAGACAGATTTAGGTAATAGAGGTTGCAGCCGTTAATCAATAGATTATTTGTGTGTTTTCACAGGACCCTGCCTTCCTAGAGAAAAAGGAACGCTGTGACTATTTGAAAGCCAAATTAAGCCACATCAAACACAGAATCCGCACTTTTGACCAGGAAACCATGGCAAGTGGTCAGCCATGAAGAAGACCAGAGAGAAAAATCTGCAGCACCTGTTGAGCAGACAAAACAAATAACTTTTGTGTCATTGGTTCTTTGTTCATTTTTTGTGTTTTGCTACGTGACTATATTGATTCCATTGAATATTGTGCATTTTGAATGAAAAGCGTATTTTTTCATATTGGACAGACTATGTAGATTATTGGATATTTCTGCATAGGCATCAACATGAATCCTGCTTTATATCACAATTGTAACAAGCTACAACATTATAAGGGCTAAATGGTGCACTCCTTTCATACTGCTTTAATTGTATTTCATGTTGCATTTTTGTCTTATATTTTTGTCATTTATGTCATTGCAGAGGAACAACATTCGATTCAGTGTATGTTTTAAATTAAAGTGGTTTTTACTTAAATGCATTGTGTGCTGTTTTTTATTTGCACAACCATTTTCTGTTTTCTTTACAACTTATTTTTGGTTCTTCGTTGACAGTTGGTTTAACTTACTACCGACGTGGGCTACTTTGTTTTGTTCTTACCACCCCACTTTTAAAGGTAATCCATAAAGAGCAAACAGAGTCAATATTTTGAGCTGATGGAGAGAGATCAAACAGTATTAACACACTACATGAGTCTGACCAAGAAGGTCACATACTTATAGTTACAACATGGCGTACAGGGGGAAAGGAAGGAACATCTATCAACCTAGAGTTAAACCATATCTATCTTGAGCTAACGTGCACACAAAAGGGAGGACTGTTCTCATATCACCTCCTGTAACAAGCTCTTTCTGACCAACTTATTAAACCTCAAACAAATCAACTTTCCCATGGGAAACCATCACAACAGTCCTTAAAAACTGGTTAATACAAAGCTATATGTAGTGAGGATAATACAAAGTTATATATGATACATTTTGCTCTTACAGTTAGAAGCTATGAATCTCAGTCTTTTAAGTTGCTGTTAATCAATAACTCCTTCAAGCCCAGTAAACAGACAGTACAAATCTTTGTTACTGAATATTTTACTTTCTGTCTCTTGCTCTCTCCAAAACACCAGAAAGCAATCTGGGTAATAGAAAAACATTAAAAATGTATTTTAATCACTGTTTGGGTTTGACTGTTGGAGGCTGTGTCTGTCCTCTGGGTGTATATTTTCGACAGCAGTTAGTGTCCCACAAAACAGGTTGTAAAGTGATTCAGGAAACCACAAAACCTGAATATGAATCTTTTTTGACTTGTCAAAACCCTCCCACACGTCACTTTAATTGCAGAGGATTACAGGGTTTTTGTTTTATAAGAAAAGATATGATAGAACCACATTTATCCCGAGGGAAATTGTTGTGCAGCAGTTGCAGTACAAAGTAGAAGAGTGCAAGTATAAAAATATCAATAAACAGATATCTAAAATTAAAAAAATATTTGTAACTAAACAGAACTGTTGATTTGTAACAGACACTGATAGAAAACATGTTGGTAATGCGGCGACATAATAATAGTCTATCTTGTTTATGTTATTTGCTGTAACCCTTCTGCTATAAAATCACATGTGCTGTACACTGACTTGTCTTTCTGGCCACCTCACCTCATACATCAGTGAGTATGAAAGTAAAATGATAAGTGTTTTTCTCCTATTTTCTGTTCTGTTGTGTGGACAGTGATACCGACCTGGCATTTGAATGTTTTAGTACAGCAGTATAAAGGACAATGATGTTTTACACAGACTATTAGCTGTTGTAAAGTGATGTGGCCACATAAAGTGGAGGGCAGTAAAGCCACAGTTATACTGTTTAATCTCTCGTAAAACACCAGCAAAACTCTGTGTGATGGTTTACTTGTTTAACTCTGCATCTTGGACTATATAAATGCCTGCTAGCCTGCTTTATTGTATTAACACTACACAACTTATGGAATTGCTTTCAGGACTGCAAAAACTATTTTAATAATCATTAATCTGCAAACCTCTAATCTTTCTCAATTAATTTTTTAGTATATAAAATGTTCAAAAAAATATATTTTTTAAATTGTATTATTATTTACTACATCTTTCTTTTACTGATTCTTCTTGGTATACCATTTGGTATGGGATTAATAAATAAATGTCTTATCTCTTATCTTGATATACACTACCGTTCAAAAGTTTGGGGTCACATTGAAATGTCCTTATTTTTGAAGGAAAAGCACTGTACTTTTCAATGAAGATGACTTTAAACTAGTCTTAACTTTAAAGAAATAC